>JAEAOA010001311.1:1277500-1317500 GCA_016746295.1 Potamilus streckersoni
ATCATGGTTATTTGGTACTGGCATAAACAGTGGCGTAGCTTTTCGAGGGTGGAGGGGGAAGACAGTTGTCTCCGGGTGCCATGTGCCAGGGGCGCCAAACATGAGGAAAATACAACTAAAGTTTTATAGTTAATTCTTGTCATTCCATTCTTGTGTTGTTTTAATGACTAATGCTTGTAGTAGTACTTAACATTTCTATATGGCATCTTGTTTTAATATAGGGTTTTCTCATATACACTCGAAGAGGGCGCAAAGTTTATGTTTCTTCCCCGGGCGCTAAGTACCCTCGCTACGCCACTGGGTATAAATCGGTCATTAATCACGCCATATTTTGGCTATCTTTAAAAAAATAATATCCATTAAGGTCTTGTAATTTATAAGGTACGCTTATAATTGCACATTATCATTAATTTTACCTATTTTTGCTGCTGTATTTAGATGGGGTCAATCTAATCACATCTAAGTATCCCCTGGCTTTGGGGTGATTGATCCGTGAATTGGAAAAAGCACGTGCCGGTCACGTGCCCGGTTACTAATTATAAATATAGACGAAAGTAGTGGATGCGTGTAGGGTTAATTAAACGGAGTATTTTCTGACGCCCACTATTAAAAAAAAAAGAAAGAACGACTGGAAGAGTATATTGTTTTGTGCAAAATCTCCCAGAAAGTTTGACGTTTACGACGATTTGTTCAATTAGTTTTGATTATCTGAAGAAAGATAATGCGTTCGAAGTCCAAGGGCAAAGCAAAATGGGGTTCCATGAACAATACCTGTCTTAATTGTACCACTGATAATGAATGTAATAATATTTTAGTTTTCAATCTCTTTTAGTTCAATTACCGTATATACTCACCTATAACTTTATTCACCTGCAGACAGCCAATGCCCAGATTGCAAACAGCATCGACACACAACGTACCGGCAGACCAGAGTATATGTTGTTTCTTCTGATTAGCTCTGAAAATCCGAAAGACACAGATCTTCCGGCGTTGTGGAAAAGCAGATCTGATCAATGATGTTTGCTCATGGTTCGGCCTTACATGCAAATATATACGTATTCTCCTTTTTTGCGCCATATTATGTCTTTTGCATAAACATTTGAACTTGCAGTGGTACATGATATCTTTTTTCTTTGATCGTTTTGCTGTAAGAACATTTAAGGTTATTCGAGTCGTTTTGTCTTTTTATGCTTACTAACATTTACCCCGAGATACAAAATTAAATTACATTTTTAAAGGTAGATTGTATTTATTTCTAATTGTCAATTTTGTTTTCTATTTGTTTTTCAAACTTCTACTTTATAATATTGTAGAATACTAAACAGAAATAGAAATATATACCTTCTACCCTATCGACGTAAACAGAAATTGAAATATATACGTTCTATCCTATCGACGTAAACGGAAATATAAATATATACCTTCTACCTTATCGACGTAAACAGAAATTGAACTATGTACTTATTACCCTATCGACGTAAACAGAAATGGAAATATACACCTATTACTAATTATAGAAATATAAAAAGATGATAGATTGGTAACAATAAGGTGTAGTTAACTTCAATAAACGAAATAAGTCGAATACAATACTTAAAAAATGGATCAATGACCTGTTATATCATATCTTCTATTTATCACATAGTAAGTTTGGTTTTCCTATAGTATCTGCAGTTTCATATTTTTGATATTACCACATGTTAAAATATCACTTTATGTGATTCTGATTGGTCCAAATAAGCCCATGAAATTATTTGATTGGTTGGGATGGTGGGAAAACGTTTTTAACTCCGCCTTCTGGAATGTTTTGATTTGAATGAACATTTTTTTGGCGGCCATTTTTTTTAACTCGACTCACAAACGGAAATTGAGGAAATATTATATCGACTGTCTCAATATGGATATGTTACTCCCACTGGGGTTTATTATGTCATGTTTACCAATATCATCATAAGAAAAATGGCATAAAACTACAAGACAAGAAAGACAATAAGGAGTAAAACTAAGGGATAGCGGGTGGCGGGGGTGGGGTGCGTATATCAGTAACATAGATATAGAATTCACCGTATAAGCATGGTTTATATGTTAACTTTAAGAAGTAAACGAACTCACATCTGTTCACAGAATAATCTGGACATGAATAGGTCTCCAAACTGACAGATTTTTATTGAACCACAGAATCTTTACGTAGCATATATGGGATGTAAATCCGATACAAAAATTAATTTGCTGACGTCTTCTGTACAGTCTGTTTTTTAAATCAAACACAACAAATATCAGGTCACAAATGCATTGCAGTAAATGTGGGAAATTTTGCATCTGGTTATCCTATTTCACATGAAAATCGCAACAATGTAACATTTAGTTCTTAAACACACATTTTAGGGTACACGTGTGCTCTACTGTCGGCTTGCTGTACTGTGTACCGTATCAAACAATGTGGCAGCATCACATCGCATTGATCATTCTGTTTTGAAAAATTATTTTATGGTTATTAAAATTCTGTTTATTCGGATGGAAGCTTTTTCTTTGATTTATAGCTCATAAATCAGTACAATCTATTTTTACCAGTTCAGCTTTGTTTGAGGCTATAGTTTATGCACAACAAATGAAAATGTCAGAATGAACGAAATTATTCGTTCTTCTATCTATTTAAATAATTTCCACTGAAATGAAAACTATGTGATAAAAGGAATTTCAAATTGGTAACGATTTAATTTTATTCAACTTGTTTCATAAATTCAATATTAAATCGTTACCCATTTGAGATCCTCTATTTATTTTGATGTTGTGCGGCTTGTGACAGACATTACCAATATTATCATCCCATTATATATGCGATGATCGATAGTATTTGTTCCCCAAGTATTGCTTAGAATCAACATTTATCAGAAGTACTGTAACGATGTGACCATCTATTCATGGTAGAGATGGCTGATTACTTTTTTTTCTTCGTCAAAATGTATGAGAGCAATGTCATATTGCATCCTCGAAATGATTTTGCTATTACTGTTACTTATCCTATATTATATGTTGGGATTACACAAAGTTTAGTAATATTCTTTTCCACGTTATGGTATATTGCAAAGGAAAATCTTTTTTTTTCGTTCATTATGGGCTCAAAAGGAAGAGCAACAAATTGAATCCCCAGATCGTTCACGTTAAAGAGAGTTGGCTTTTGGGTAACCTACTATATTTTTTCTCTCCCAAACCACCCAGTTTATTTCTCACATGAAAACATGTCACATGACTCTGATAAAGTTTTCACGAGCGTTCTAAATACAAGTGGAAATAAATGACAAGCCATTTAAAAATAGTTCAATAGCTTTAAGTTTTCTAAATTAGAAAAGAATCTTTCAACACTGGAAATAATATTCAATCTTAAGTAGTTAAATTAAGAAGTTTTAACATAAAAGCATTTAAAAATATGTTCTCTAACACTAAGATATTGCATGGTGTATTTTTAATTTCCAAAAATAATTTTTTAAACCAGTAATTCGTAATTTCCTAGCATGTAAGTTCCGTTACAATAACTTTGAATAAAACAAATCCGTGTATATCAGACTTCAAAATATACACTATCTGCTATTAAAAATCTTAAGATTTGCAATTTTGAAAAAGCATATCAACAATGTTTTGTTCAGGTACTATAACACTTTCTTCTTAACACTTGTGATTACACCATATACGATCTAGGCATGCAATTATTCTTCGTCAGTGAGTGTTCTCCATAGCTGAGTTTAGAATATACATATATAATATGGAGAGGCTTCTGTGATTTGCTTGGTGTGTTTTATACATGTATAATGCGGAAATTTGTGTCAGTAGAGGCAGATTTTTTTTTACCTGTTCGTAAAGAGTATTTGTTAAGTAAATTTACACATACAATAATGAGATTTGCAAAAGTTGTAAGGAAACGATCTTTATCAAGATAGAATATATTTCTGTCAAATAAAGTTAATCGACATATATTTTAATCGAAATTACTCCCAATATAGTTTAATGACAATGAGTCCAAAGGAGAGTTAGTTTTAATACAATTTAGAGAGATTTCTCATGTTCTTATTTATACTTAAATTTTCCCTCATAACACTCCTACAAGCTGAAACTTATCACCCGAAAATACAATGCAAGGAAAAATTATTTTTTTATTGACAGTGACCTTGATCTTTAAGCTACTGATATCCAAAACAATAGGGTTCATATTTGAACTAGGGAAAACACACATATTAAGTGTGAAGTTGCTTTGAAGTCTTTTTACTAGAACGCAATAAAATTTTAGCTATGATTGGAAAAGGAAAACGTTCGCCTGCCCGCTCAATAACCCGAACGGACGAACAATATACGCAAATTCGGTTGGTACGATATAGGGACATCATTCAAATCAGCAGCAGTAATAGTGGTGATAGTAGTAGTAGTAGCAGTAGTAGTGGTGGTGGTTGTGATAGTATAAGTAGTAGTATTGGTTTAGGTAGTGATGATGGCAGTGATTGTTGTGGTCAAAATACGGTGCACGGTTTAAAAAACTAGAACCATTGATGAAAAACGTGAAAATATTTTAACTCATATCAGAACCCTGCGTTTATAACAAGTATAAACGAGTTTTGCATGTTATGGCCAATATGTGCGAATCTTTAACCATAGTTAAACGTCCGCACCTTTTTGCACCGTGTGACGTTGCTCTCAATTAATCCATGTTCCAAATTCTCTACATTTTCGGAGCCTCAAAGTTTCAAAATTTAGAATATCCGTAAAATGTAGCTTGACTCGTACAATTTTCTGGATTTAGTCATCTTTGACCTCTCTCTAATTTCAATAACGAAGAAGTACCCCAAATAATGTATCTGATTTTTCGAGTAGTTTTAGCTTCTGCTTGACTGTGATTTTTGTGCTAAAAATAGTGCTGAGAACCCAATCACATCATATAATGGATTTTATTAACTTAGGATCCTTTTCTTGCATTCCAGATTTAAATGAAGCTAACTCTTCAATGTATCGTATCTAATTTAAAGCCTTTGTTCAGGTTAAGCTTGACCTTCTTTATCAAAAGTGTTCTGGGAATACAAGAAAATTCCTGTTCTTTGTAATCTTACCTGAGCGATCGCCAGGTAAATGAATGGTTTACGAAATAGTTTTCAAAAAGATTTTCTCAGAACTGTTTTAAATTACCATGAGCAATTTCAATACTTCAAAGTAGATTATAGCACTGAATAGACCTGTCGCCCCTACAGGAACTGGTCGTAGTATGTTAGATTGGTGATATTAGTGCGCATGTCATCTGTGATGGCATAACGGCCCATATCACATCCGAGTAAACCTCAAAGACAGCTGCTTAGGTTAGCATTATGATCATGGAGCTACAATGACAATTACGAAAAAAGTCTTAACTTAAAATTGTGGAAAGTATGGAATTTTTTTACGCTAACAAGATCTTCTGATTAAGGTTTTAAAATGTCTCAAAATGCTTCTGAAAATGTGGGTTTGATGTGTAGATTTCTTGGTTTTTCACACGTCGCATATGTAGAAAATTCGCTACCCGTTAATTTCCTAATACATGCGTACGCAATCTTTGAAAAATATAAATATAAAACGAAGAGTCGTTGCTTGTATTTAATGGTGCATATTATCTGAAAATAAGCTTTAGCGACACTTAAATCTTAGTTGAGGAGAGTCTGTAATGTCTTCGATAGATTACAGTCTGTAATAGCCATCATTTTTTCTTAATTCTTTTTTGGTATTTTCCTTTTTCAACATATGAAGTGTCATGTTTTGAATATTTTACATCAAAGAACTAAACCGAATTTTACTATTCGCGTATATATAACCCGCCTCTTTGTGGGATGCAGGTCAGTTTTGCTTCCAATTATAAACCCTCGACGGCCTTGTGAAATAAAATTGATTCATAAAGTATCGAATATACAAACAAATACAAACAATAATCCACCCAAATGCGACTTTTGTCTGCTTGCTAGGAAAATATTTGGTTAGAGGGACGATTTCCTTTTGCACTGGGAAACATGCCCGTTGCCATCGCAAACAGGATATTAATCTTGTAAGTACACGTGCTAGTTGATGGCAACAGCACAAAGGAACACACGCCGCTGGAACAATGTGCATTTAAGTAAATTAAAACACTCCTATTGGAGTTTTTATTTCTGAAAACCCATCAATAAATTACTTTTCATAGATTTACTAAGCATACGTGCCGTGTGATTTGAAATTGTTTAACTGTCATCTTCGTGCTTTACAACTGAAAGTATTATCTTTAAATGTGTAATGAATGTAATTTAGCATACAATTTTTACTGGACCTATCTGGTGATTATGGAACGATGTGAACATAACTTTTTTTTAATTTGGTTTCGTTTGGTCTTTAGGTCTTTAGCGGCACATCAGTACATGAAGATTATGTCATTTTGTGACAATAAAGTGCCCTACCAGGTCGCACCACAGCGACATGCCCATGAATATTTTGTACAAGATTCTAGTCGCTACTAACTAATAAATTTCTGGCCATAATCGATTATATCCAATTCCATCTTCATATTGAAAATTGTGCTGAAATTTGCTAGATAAAAAAAGATATGAAAGTGTAACCAGTTACACACTGCCGCTCATTACGACCTTTCAATTAAAAAAGACCCCCAGAGTAATTGAAGCTAATAAATGTTTGTCGATACTGCGTGCTATTCATTTCTAAAATCAAAGAGAAGAGTCCGAATAAAGAACAGTTAAGTTGAAAATCTTGTATGCATTATAAATAGGAAACGTATGAATGTGGGTTAAAAAGGAAGTCTCTATATTATTGTGTTAAACAGGCATTGGGGAGAATAAAAAAGCGACAAGTTTTGTGGATAAATTGAAAATTATCACTTATGCCCAAATCTATGACTACGTTCATTATTTACAAGATCTCTCTCTCTCTCTCTCTCTCTCTCTCTCTCTCTCTCTCTCTCTCTCTCTCTCTCTCTCTCTCTCTCTCTCTCTCTCTCTCTCTCTCTCTCTCTCGTCAAAACCCGTAAATCCATCCATATTTCTTTTAAGTTTGATATTACTATGGTACGATGGAATGAGACAGTACCTAACACCTCCATTATTGTGTTCTTAACTGTTGTACAAGGAATTGATGAAAATGTATACACAATATAATACAAAAAGATGCAAGAACTTTTAGCTTTGTTTTCAGGCGTACAATATGGGACTTCGTGAACTTAGTGATACTCTATCTTTCCAATGTCTGTTTATCTGTCTGTCTCTCCTACATCTGTCGTCAAAATTCTCAAGCCATCCATAATTAATTTAATTCAATAGCAATATGATCCGTGAAAGTGAGATAGAATACCTTATTACGACTTTATGGTCTTAAAAAAGAATAGAAAAGAGCGAAAACTAAGAAGTTTCATAAAAGTCAACGAATAATTGATTTTCCTAAAATACAAAAGAGAAAATTTAAAAAGAACTTTCAGCATTGTGAAGTAAATCCCAAATAGTCTAAAACGTTTTATCAGCAGCCCAAATGAATGAATTTATAATTAAATTCCATTGGTGCTCGAAATAAGATCCAGGGCTTAAGTGTCTGCAGTCTTGAATGTACTAATGTACCAGTTGCCATACGTGGTTTATGTGTTTGCAGTCTTGAATGTACTAATGTACCCGTAGCCTTAAGTGGGTTTTGTGCCTTCAGTCTTGAATGTACTAATGTATCCGTAGTCTGAAGTATGATGAAGCATTTGTTGTCTTCCAATTAATCACAATAATATAATCCTGAATTAATTATAATTCTAGATTAATATTTCTGTCCAAGAATATTATTTGAAAGCACTTGTTATCTCTAGTGAAAAGTTTTTTTTTTGTAATTTCACCAAAATCAGATACTCATCACAACAGTAAGATCGATTTTGTTTAAAGATGTAAAGGCAATAATGATTTTCTCAAGTTAACAAGTTTATAATCTCCTCTACCGGACTTAGGTCATAATTAGCAATTTCTGGAAATACTACGTCTATTTTGTGGAATTTTCCATTTTAGAACAATCTGGGTTGTTTACAAACAGTTTTTGAAGATTTTGCACCATTTAGATCAATTCTGCAAATTCAATAACCAGATATAAATTAGAGATTCTTATTCATCAGGTCTTACCAAACTGAATATAAATGCAAGTACTGGAATACAGTATTGTATTTGAAAACTCGCATTAATCATTCCGAACACCTATGCCTTGAACATGTGTTCGCATAACGTTATGATAAATTGTGATACATTGACAAGCATGTTTATGTACGAATGTAATATTGATGTAATATAGACATATTTTATTAATCAAAACTGTGGTTCATATTTGGCAATGCAAATATATTCCCACAATAATTTCTATCGCCAATCGTTTTACCATTATTACTATCTCATCTACCTCAACACCGCTCCAGTGGGCTGGTGGTTAAAGCATCCGCCTTGGATGCGGGAGGTCGTGGGTTCTATCCCAGACTAAGTCATACCAAAGACTTACAACAATGGTGCTAACAGCTGCCTCGCTTTAGCATTCAGCGTTAAAAGATTGGTGTTAGGACTGGTCGGGTCGGCCTGGTGTCAGGATAATGTGACTTGATGGGACATGATGCTACATACCTGCGGCATGATGCCCCCAGTGCTACACATCACTATAAACTGCCACATTGAAGATAACATAGCGATATGAATGAAAAATTGCTAAAGCAACGTTAAAAATCCAAATCACACACACACACACACACACACACACACACACACACACACACACACACACACTTCATATATGAGATGTGAATCTGGCTCGTTTAAAGTCTAAATCACCAGGTACTGTTGTGGGGCCCCGAGTGGCCGAGTGGTCTAAAGCGCTGTCCGTTACGGATCACTGCCATCTCACCTCTGTCTGCGTGGGTTAGAGTCTAGGATTCGGCGAATGTGGATAGGTGAGAAAGCTTGCCAGTAGCTTCTCGTGGGTCGGTGGTTCTTTCCGGTGATTTCCCGGTTTCTTCCTCCACCATTAATACTGGCCGCCATGAATAGCCTATCGTGTGCTGAAAAATGGTGTTAAGCCCAACAACAACAAGCAGGTACTGTTGTGACTATCTTTGTAAAATCTGATCCTTATCATTTTAATATTTCTCGTGAAACCTTCTTTGTTGATTCACCTCGCTAAAGATAATAAACGGACATTCGGCACGCAAGTTAATTAGAGCAGCACGGTGTTGCGATGCGTCTCTACGGTTAAAGGCTCAATCCCAAGTTCCATCACTTGCAAAGATAAGTGGTCGCCAAATGAAGGACGGTGGTATCTTATTGTCTTTAAATACCACTTCTCGCCCATGTGTGAAGGGAGGTACGTTGTGATTGTTGGAACTTTTGGAATATCGACACGAAATTGATGAACTTATTAATTGATAAATCAATCAATCAAGCAAGCAATCTAGTTTAAATGTTTAAAAGCACAGAATAAAAAAAAGACAATAACACTTTAGAAACTTTAGATACTGTTGTTTAGAGAACCTGTAAAATTAAAAACAAAGATACTGTTGTTTATAGTACCTGTAAAATCGAGCAGTATCCTTGGATTTATATATACAAAAAAACGCTCACCTCAAATGTGTTTATGTGACGGCAATTGACGCGGTATATTTTATTACTGGTTTTAAAACATACTTCAGATAAATTGACAGGAAAATTGGAAACGAAATGCATGTTCTATTTTTACAACTTCAATCTCTTTGATCAAATCATTGTGGTAGAATAGCACGCGTTCTGCACGTGCCGTAACATGACAGTCAGAATTATCCATAATCTGTGCTAAAACATTTTACTGACTTTTCGGCCGAAGATTGTTATCGAACGGATACTTTATCAATATGCCCATTATATAGTCTTTGTTGGTTTTCCATTTCATTGCGTCGGCGCACAAGCCTTTCTAGGAATAATGATTTATGTTTGTGGTAAAAAAAAAAAATTGCACGAATTTGATGTAATGCAACTGTTGAATACCCCTTGCATTTATGTTAGTTGAAAAACACAACAAATAATAGATATTTTATGGGGACATTGCAAAAATAATACATGTACTGAATTTTTATCGAATAAGCAGCGTACTGGACATTTTGCTCTGGTATGTGCTGAACAGATACAAACCATTAAATATTTTATATTTCAAAATAAATGTGGATCACCAACAGAGCAAGTAATTCCAGTAGTTGAGTGTTTGTGTGTTCATTTTTTATTATTAGCGTAGCTTTAACAATTTGTGTGTGTGTGTGTGTGTGACTTAATTTTTTAACGCAGCTTTAACAATTTTTCAGCCATATCGCTACGATATCTGCAGTATATCAGTTTATAGTGATGTGTAGCAATGGGGCATCATTCCGCTGACATGTAACATCTTGTCCCATCCAGTCACATTATTCTGACACCAGGCCGACCAGTCCTAACACTAACCTCATAATGTTGAGCGCCTAGCGAGGCAGCAGCAAGTACCATTTTTATGTCTTTAATATGACTCACCCGGGGTTCGAACCCGCGACCTTGCGCATCTGAGGCGGACGCTCTAATCGTTAAGGTCATCATACAATATTTGTTGAAATCTAATTAGCAAAGTTCATGAATTTATAACCCGCGCTTTTCTTTGGCCTCTTCAAAATGATGCTATTAAATGTGGTTGAACTAAAATTGCAATTAAGTGAGGTATCGTCCATCAATAAAACTGTGAGGGTCCAATAATCAGTGGTTATAATAGTTCTGATAAACGATGCTGACAATCGAATTCATCCAAAGCTTCTTTATATCTACCCGCATACGAATGTGATTAAATTCCAGTGCTAATTGCGTAAGATTTTGTACATAAACAATAGTGGGAGAGTTTGAGAGTCAGGGGCTATAACTTCGCTAAACGACGATGCAGAATGCCTACATGCGAATCAGTTGTAATCTGCGTACTAAGTTTGGTTTAAATGTACGTATAAGTAAGGATCAGTGACCTACATTTATGAGGATGCATCCCTATGCCAAATTCACAACTACAAATTTTACAGTATACGTGATTTGGGGGGGGGGGGAAACCCAAACAACCCAAATCCAACTAACCAATAACCCTCCCTCTAGAGTTGGTGCTATAGACGTACTAGACACCATTTCGAGTTGGTGCTATAGACGTACTAGACACCATTTCATTTAGGACGTAATAGACACCATAAGAATTTGTGATGAATAAATGAGATTCCATTTAAGAGTATTGATGACCAGATTGTCTACATGGCTACCAATTGGAATTGTTTAATTTAGGACTAGCAAGACATTATAAAAAGTGTTCTGCTGAAAACCCCATGATAATTTGACTTTGCAGGAGTGACATTAACAGGATTTGCAAGATGGTTGTCATTGTGGCCATATTGGATATCATATCTGAACCACATTCATTTATTACCGACTTGACATGCAAAGAAGTCTTTCAGTGAAACCCCTATTCTGATTTGACATGCACAGAAGTCTTTCAGTGAAACCCCTATTCTGGTTTGACATGCAAAGAAGTCTTTCAGTGAAACCCCTATTCTGATTTGACATGCAAAGAAGTCTTTCAGTGAAACCCCTATTCTGATTTGACATGCACAGAAGTCTTTCAGTGAAATCCCTATTCTGATTTGACATGCAAAGAAGTCTTTCAGTGAAACCCCTATTCTGATTTGACATGCAAAGAAGTCTTTCAGTGAAACCCCTATTCTGATTTGACATGCAAAGAAGTCTTTCAGTGAAACCCCTATTCTGATTTGACATGCAAAGAAGTCTTTCAGTGAAACCCCTATTCTGATCTGATATGCATAGAAGTCTTTCAGTGAAACTCCTATTCTGATTTGACATGCAAAGAAGTCTTTCAGTGAAACACCTATTCTGATTTGACATGCAAAGAAGTCTTTCAGTGAAACCCCTATTCTAATATGACCATTTATTCAGCAGAAGTAGAGGTAAGATTTTGCAAAATGCCGCTGTGGTGGCTATTACCTGGATGTCTGAACATCACTTGCATTTGATTGAACAAGGTATCATAAAAAGCCTTAGTAAAAACCACATGCTGATATGACCATCAATACAAGTAGAATTGTGATATCAAGATTATCACGTTGGCCAATGTGACAGCCATATTAGACAACTGACCAGCATCATTTTCAACTTAGGATCAGTTTGACAGGATAAAAAGTATTCTAATGAAAACCGAATGCCAATATCACTTTCAGTTCAGGAAGAGCTATGAGAACAAGATTATCAAGATGGCTGCCATGGTGGCCATTCTGGATGGCATGCAGGACCATTTGCATTTAGGACCAAACAGATCATGGGATGATTGTGTTTATAAAATTTAGAATAATAAAAAACTTGTGCTAATGGATAGATGAAGGGTGCTAGAATAATAAAAACTGCTAATGGACAGAAGAAGGGTGTTAGACAAGTAAAAAAAAACTTGTGCTAATGGACAGATGAAGGGTGCTAGACCAATAAAAAGCTTTTCCGTATGGACAGATGAAGGGTGTTAAACCAATACAAAAAATTGTGCTAATGGATACATGAAGAGTGTTAGACTAATAAAAAACTGCTAATGGACAGATGAGGGGTCCTAGACAAGTAAAAAAAAAACTATTGCTAATGGACAAATGAAGGGTGCTAGACAAGTAAAAAAAGCTTGTGCTAATGGACAGATGAAGGGTGCTAGACAAGTAAAAAAACTTGTGCTAATGGACAGATGAAGGGCGCTAGACAAGTAAAAAGAACTTGTGCTAATGGAGAGATGAAGGGTGCTAGACAAGTAAAAAAACTTGTGCTAATGGACAGATGAAGTGTGCTAGACAAGTAAAAAAACTTGTGCTAATGGACAGATGAAGGGTGCTAGACAAGTAAAAAAACTTGTGCTAATGGACAGATGAAGAGTGCTAGACCAATAAAAAGCTGTTTCTAATGGACAGATGAAGGGTGTTAAACCAATACAAAAAATTGTGCTAATGTATACATGAAGAGTGTTAGACTAATAAAAAAAAACTGCTAATGGACAGATTAGGGGTACTAGACCAATAAACATTTATGCTAATGTGCAGATGAAGTGTGCTAAAATAATATTTAAAAAAACTGCAAAAGGATAGATGAGGGGTGCTAGAATAATAAAAAAAACTGCTAATAAACAGATGAGTAGTGCTAGACCAATAAAAAACTTGTGCCAATGGACAGATGAATGGTGCTAGACCATCCCATAATCTCTTCTAGTTTATCACCAGCTGAAGTAATGAATGCAAGAAGACAGAAAAAACTAAGGAAGTTAAATATAAAACAGAAAGGCAGTTACCTGGGCAGGAGTTATGATTAGTACCTACCATGTGTGATTTGATTTATAGGAAAAGAAAAAAAATCAGAGTGTAATTTTATTACAGTCCTTACAGTTTTTTCATAAAATATACAAGTATATGTATTCAACTTTATATATCATACAGATCTGCAAAACTATAAAAACATAATGGAACATATCTATAACTCACATGACTTAATCTCTCAAACATATATAAAGACACATGAATGACTTAATCTCTCAACTTATGCAATGTGTTTTTCAAATACATTTATCCATCAAAAAATTTGTACACTCATATAATGAGAAAAACATCAACTACAGTTTTAATTCAACTGTAATAGGGCCACAGATTGTCAGTCATTATATTATTATATTCTTCTTTTTATATATATATATATATATATATATATATATATATATATATATATATATATATATATATATATATATATATATATATATAACACAGAATGTACTAAAATTCAATATACAACATTTGTAAACTTATCTCTTTGAATTAACATTGTGATCCAAAGCACACAGAATGTACTAAAATTCAATATACAACATTTGTAAACTTATCTCTTTGAATTAACATTGTGATCCAAAGCACACAGAATGTACTAAAATTCAATATACAACATTTGTAAACTTATCTCTTTGAATTAACATTGTGATCCAAAGCACACAGAATGTACTAAAATTCAATATACAACATTTGTAAACTCATCTCTTTGAATTAACATTGTGATCCAAAGCACACAGATGCTCTTCATGTTAACCCTGAAAATGGATGCATCAAATGATTCAAGATCATTATTATGCAATATACTTTTTCAGCCAATAAGCTTTTAAATTGCACAAAATTCTTTTCTTTGTCATTAACACCAGATGACCAAAATATTTTAATTATATATTCTGACCGAACCCTCCCAAAAAATTGTTCTTTTTCTGAACAGTAGTAAAATCCCATCTTCCTGAAATTTTCATATGATTGCCTTAAAAATGTACATCCTATATGAATGTCAAGATCCTTAGCATAAAACGAGAGGAAACAAACATCAGTTTGCTATAAACTAATTAAAAGTAAGGTGCTTGCTTAAAAATATATTATGAGCAAATTTTCTTAACATTTTAATTGTTAATTGTTTATGCAAATGCTGTGCTAAAGGTCAGAATCACAGGTCAAGGTTACTGCCAGGTGATGAAGATACAAAATTGGAACTGGTTCAAATAACCTCCTATATTTGATCGTGCTGTGACCTTGACTTTTGACTGTAACACTAATGGTATTAAAACTGGTTGTAGCATGCAAAACCTTGTTACAATGTGTTAGTGAAGCATTTCATTTAAGTACAGGACCCTCTTAGGTTCAGTGGCTTATCAAGAAAATAAATATATATAATGGACGGATGCAGCAAGATCCTAGATATGAGCAGAAAAACGAGCAGGTCTATGACATAATACACTTGACTTGTTGATATGGGCATGAAGAATAATACATTTAAATTTAGATGCTATGGAAGCCATATGTTTTCTTTCCTGGCAATATGAATCTATGGAACAATTTGTGATCAGTTCAGTAATTTTGATATTGCTTATCTTAAAGACTTCAGCAACTACCAGTATTAAAATGTCTATAAATTGTAATGCTGCTTAATGTGGGCAACAATTGCTGTTAAAATGATTCACAATTTTAAAAAAATTTGAGAAAAAAAATGTGTACCGGTCTGCTTAACTTGGATATATACAGTTATATGACTAAAGAAGTTATGGAGATCTCAAAAGGTTATTTACTGCTTTCCAAGACAGTAAAATATTATCTTCATGTACACCCCCCCCTGAAAAATAACTAAACTGTAATAAATGAAAAGGCAAATTAATTAGTGATTTTGTCTCTTTAAGTAGAGTTTGGAAATTCACAGATGATTAATTAGGACTTCTTTTACATCCATATTTGGAAAGAAGAAATCAGAAATAATCTCTGGGGAATAATGAATTCTGATCAAAACATATAATGAATTTTATAAGTTGTGGTATACAAATGTATTCAAGTTGAAAGCTGTGTATGACTGACTGATAACTGCAAAATTGCAAACTAAAGTGTATATCACAGATCATATATATCATATTTCATTTACATCACAAACCACTATATTTACAAAGTGAAACACACAAGTATGAATGAACAAACAAGTAAACTTAAATGTTAGTGTTTCTGATACAAAATATTGTATCCATTTTTTAATTGTATCAGATTCACATGTAAACATGTATGTGAAGAAGTGTTTTATTAAAAAAATACAAATAGCTCTACCTCGCTATAATAAATTATTCGATGTCAACAGAATTTATTATTTAGAACGAAGTGATATGTTGCTACTGTATGCATTTTATGGAATCAAAAATAAATAATGATGATTTATCCTGGAATCTGTATACTGAACATCCATTATAGGAAAGAGTGTAAACATTAAAAGCACAAATAAATCATATTCTCACAAATATTTTACATTTTGACACCAACACCAACTGTACAGTACTCCTTTGCAATAATGCTGTTTATAGGAAACATACAAATGTATAGTCTTATAAGTAAGGTTACCTTATATCATGTAACTGCATAACTTTTCTTCATTTTTTTCACAAATGCGAAATGTACCTGGTTTGTCCTTGTTAACCATGACAAAAGGTGCAAAAATAGTTCCTTAAAATAAGACACCCACCCCATCCCCCAATTAAGAAACCTGTGGCTGGAACACTATATACAGAAGTACTCTATGGATACATCACTCCCTCATTCTAATGTCCTTCAGTTTAACACCATTCAGTTACATGGCAGGTATGAAAATTAATCCCACCATTTAATTTTTGTATATACTTGCTTATAAGTCAAGTCAACCTGCAAAGTGCACAGACCAAGATCTGCCAGCACATTATGTGCCAGAAGATCTAGGTCTGTGCAGTTTGTTAAACATAATTAGTAGAACAAACAACACAGACCCAGACCTGCAGGTTCATTATGCTACAGCAAATCAGGATATTTGTTGTTTGCAGTCTGATTTATTTTAAGCATATTTATATGGTATATTGTAATGAAATAATATGTATAATGTATATCACTATTATGTAGTCTAACTACAAAGCAGTAGTGTTATAATATGGCAATTATTGTTATATTACTATTCCGTAATGAAATGATATCAACGATCATACCTGCCTTGTACTGAAGCACATTACAGTTGGGGAGTACTGTAACAGTAAAAAAATACTGATTGGCCCAGCCTGCTACTCCAATGCTATTTTATTGAAATATTTTAATAATATTACTTTTGGCACCAAACATACCATGTCAAACCATGTATTACATAGTCATCTAAGCAGCAAAAACTCACATCTGTCATTGCATAACACAACTGCAGATTAGAATCTAGATCATACTTGCTGGACTCAAGTTTGGGCATCAATGCTGGACTTAAGTTTAACTCGTTTGCGTATCCATGCTGGACTCAAGTTTGGGCAAAGTAACTTTCATCCCATGCCAGAATACAGCAAAGTGGTGGAAAAATATGATGAAGTTATTGTAGAGTAGTCAACATTTAGTATGTTTGAAACAGTTGTTTGTAAACATTTGTTTCATGATATCACTGAACCAAAAAGTATCCAAAGAAAAAAAAAATTGGGGTTGAAAATACAAAAATCTGTTTTAGGTTGATTCTGGAAAATTGCAAGAAGATTTTGGGTGAAAAACAGTTGCTTAAATGACTTTCTATCTTGGCTGAATAAGAAAACAGATTCTGAAGACTGTCACATGGATATCAGATTTGTAAAAGGTTTACTTCAAGATCAAGAAGACACCATAAAAAGTCTTTTAGTGAAAGCATCATGTTGATAATACCATCCATTAAGATGGAGTAAAAAAACCCAAGATTTTCAAGATGGACACAATGGTGGATATATTAGATGTTCAGGCAGAACCATTTTCATATAGAACCAACTTGACATTGCAAGGATCCTTGTGATGTTACCAACATCCATTCAGGAGAAGCAGTCAGACAGGATGTCTGAACAGCACCATTTTTGGATCAACTAGACTTTGGTATGATTGTGTGTAAAGTTTCCTGGCAATCCTCCAAGAAGTTTAGGAGGAGTAGCAATAACAAATTTGTGCTACCAGATGAATTGATGAATGACAACAGGCAATTCCGTAAGCTCTTCTGGTCTATGCCCATCTGAGTTAAAACTGAATAATGTTATACGAATGTTTTGATATGATATGAAACATCATTGCATCAACTTATAAACCAGTGTAACACAGAAGAGTTATCTTAAGCCAGTTTGGGTGTCTTGTTATGATTTGAATTAACCATGTTATACACCAAAATCAAAGATACTTTTGTCTGATTACAAATTCTAACCCAAGCAAAGTTTGAAAACAAATTATTTGGATGTGGAGTTGAAGTTGAAATTCTGTTTACATGCAACTTGTAACATCATGGTCTAGTAAAAAATAATCCACCAATCTATTGTGAGAATCCTCAGCTCTCTCAAAGATCACTGATATCCAAATGGCAAATTTCAATGTTGTCATCTCCGATAGACCGTCTGAGTTCAGATCTAAAAAACAAGAAAAATTAATCATTACAATATGCTAATACTTATTTAAGCTGTGTTCTTTTTCAAAATAAAATGTTGGCAATCTGGATTTGATACTTCCAACCACTTATTATAGACATGTCTAGCTTGCTGAGATCTTGTACCTGAATTATGGATAAGTATGCAGAATAACCTGACCACTGAATGTCATGTTCCTTAAATCATAGCAGACATTTAAATAATGAGTTGTACCTGTTACAGACATATATACAGTAGTCTATTTCCAGACATATATATATACAGTAATCTATTTCCAGACATATATAACTCATTTATATGCAAACTTATCTATATGGTACTTGTTAATTTCCACTTGGTCCCTTAAATCAACCCATTGTGAGATAATGATAGAGAGAAATAGAAAAAAAGAATAATGTATTCAAACAATAGTAATAATAAAAATGAAAGATAGAATTATAAATTAAATTAGTATATAAAAATTTGATTTGTTATTCAAGTTGATTCTTGAATCATGTGAAACTGTTGTCAGAATTTTTTAATCCTTCTGCAAAACATATCTCATTTTATCTATGCATGTTTAATCTAAATGAACAACAAGACTGTAAAATACCAGAAATATTGATTGAAGCAGAAATACTATGAAACACTATGTAATAAACTAAATACAATGCAGTAATGAAGCTCACACTTCAATGAGTTTTGTACAAAACCAACGAATCAACATTGTGTCAATCAAACTCTGCTCTCAAATGTTTGTCCGTTGATTGAATTAAGCAAGCCCAGCTTTCTCAAAGCCACTGATAATTAGGTCCTATCTTTCATATTTTGCATAAGCCTTATTTATCCATTGGATTGAGGTCCATTATTATAATACACTTATCTTCATTAGGGACCTATTCCTTATCCCTGATGGTCTCCATCGAACACAACATACCATTGTGGAAGTGTGATTTTAATTCTTCTACATGGAATTTATTTATTGTTAGGTATCTTGGCTGAAATTAGTTTGTACTCAAGACAGGCTCATCCAAAGGAATGACTTTATAGTCTTTCCATTTAGTTAGCATCTATACACTTTCATGGGATCTGAACACATCAAATACTGATTGCACTGAGCAAGGGACTGATTGACATGTATTTGGTACATGTGTGAATGATGACATTACCTAAAATTGATGGGAATCTAAGTTCTATCCAATGTGATGGGGAACTAAGATGCTATCCAAAGTAATGG
Organism: Potamilus streckersoni; assembly: GCA_016746295.1. Lineage (NCBI taxonomy): Eukaryota > Metazoa > Mollusca > Bivalvia > Unionida > Unionidae > Potamilus > Potamilus streckersoni. Next base: position 1,296,702 of record JAEAOA010001311.1, read on the forward strand.
GAATCTAAGTTGCTATCCAAAATGATGGGGATCTAAGTTACAATCCAAAGTGATGGGGATCTAAGTTACAATCCAAAGTGATGGGAATCTAAGTTGCTATCCAAAGTAATGGGAATCTAAGTTGCTATCCAAAGTAATGGGAATCTAAGTTGCTATCCAAAGTAATGGGGATCTAAGTTACAATCCAAAGTGATGAGGATCTAAGTTGTTATCCAAAGTAATGGGAATCTAAGTTGCTATCCAAAGTAATGAGGATCTAAGGTACAATCCAAAGTGATGGGGATCTAAGTTGCTATCCAAAGTAATGAGGATCTAAGGTACAATCCAAAGTAATGAGGATCTAAGTTGCTATACAAAGTGATGAGGATCTAAGTTGCTATTCAAACTGATGAGGATCTAAGATGCTATCCAAAGTAATGGGAATCTAAGTTGCTATCCAAAAGGATGGGGATCTAAGTTACAATCCAAAGTGATGGGGATCTAAGTTACAATCCAAAGTGATGGGAATCTAAATTGTTATTCAAAGTAATGGGGATCTAAATTACAATCCAAAGTGATGGGGATCTAAGGTACAATCCAAAGTAATGGGAATCTAAGTTGCTATCCAAACTGATGAGGATCTAAGTTACAATCCAAACTGATGGGGATCTAAGTTACAATCCAAAGTGATGGGGATCTAAGTTACAATCCAAAGTTTATGGGAATCTAAGTTGCTATCCATACTGATGAGGATCTAAGTTACAATCCAAAATGATGGGGATCTAAGTTACAATCCAAAGTAATGGGGATCTAAGATAGAATCCAAAGTTATGGGGATCTAAGGTACAATCCAAAGGGATGGGGATCTAAGGTACAATCCAAAGGGATGAGGATCTAAGTTACAATCCAAAGTGATGGGGATCTAAGTTACAATCCAAAGTGATGGGAATATAAGTTGCTATCCAAAGTAATGGGAATCTAAGTTGCTATCCAAAATAATGGGGATCTAAGTTACAATCCAAACTGATGTGGATCTAAGTTACAATCCAAAGTGATGGGGATCTAAGTTGCTATCCAAAGTAATGGGAATCTAAGTTGCTATCCAAAGTAATGGGGATCTAAGGTACAATCAAAAGTGATAGGTATGTAAGGTACAATCCAAAATTATGGGAATCTAAGTTGCTATCCAAAGTGATGGGGATCTAAGTTACAATCCAAAGTGATGTAGTTCTAAGTTGTTATTCAAACTAATGGGAAATGATGGGGATCTAAGTTACTATCTAAAGTGATGGGGATCTAAGTTACAATCCAAAATGATTGGGATGTAAGTTACAATCCAAATTGATAGGATTCTAAGTTGCTATCCAAAATGATGGAGATCTAAGTTGCTATATGAACTGATGGGGATCTAAATTGCTTCCAAATTGATAGGATTCTAAGTTGCTATCCAAAATTATGGGGATCTAAGTTTCTATCCAAAGTGATGTAGTTCTAAGTTGCTATCCAAAATGATAGGGATCTAAGTTGCTATCCAAAGTAATGGGAATCTAAGTTGCTATCCAAAATGATGGGGATCTAAGTTGTTATCCAAAGTGATGGGGATCTAAGTTGCTATCCAAAATGATGGGGATCTAAGTTGCTATCCAAAGTAATGGGGATCTAAGTTGCTATCCAATGTGATGGGGATCTAAGTTGCTATCCAAAGTAATGGGGATCTAAGTTGCTATCCAAAGTAATGGGGATCTAAGTTGCTATCCAAAGTAATGGGGATCTAAGTTGCTATCCAATGTGATGGGGATCTAAGTTGCTATCCAAAGTAATGGGGATCTAAGTTACAATCCAAGGTGATGAAAATCTAAGTACATACATTTTTTGTCTTGATCTTGATCTTTGACATAACAGCATGGATCAGTGAACATATCTCATACCATGTAATTGTCGTAATTGTCATGACATTTCACCTTTAACCTAACAGCATGGGTAGAAGATCAATGAACATATCTCATACAAGGTAACTATCATGACCTCTGACCTTTAACCTAACAGCATGGAGTTCAGTAAATGTATCTCATACATGTCGTGATATATTTACATGCAAAAGTGATTACATTCATATCATTTTTTGGAGAAATAATACCAGTAGCTTTTTGAACTGTAATCATTTTAGGTACTCTAGCCATTTATTCTTCTCTGTGTTATCATGCCACAATCTATAATAGCTAATAACCAGAGTCTAAGCATCAGACCATAAAATCAATGTCAGACTGCTAACAATCATCTTGTTTTTTGTAAACTAATTCAACATAATGTCTGGGTAACATTCATTTGTATATATACAATTCACTGTGTTTATAAGCTTGATGATATAAAATATGGCAGCAATAACCAAAGACCTGACCCTTGCATCAGTTAGATTTAATTTTCAAACTCCTTCATAAGTGAAGCTAAGATGGGTGATTAGATCTGCACTGTTTCCATTCAATTATACATTGCAAGAACTCTTTCAGTGAAAATCCAAATTGACACCATTCATTCAAGTGCAACAGTAATATAATTTCTGAGATAGCATCTAGCTTAGGGTGGGAAAATTTGGGGTTGGGGGTATTGCTGACAATGGCTAAGGGGTGCAAAATCACACATCCCTTGCTGCATTAGAGTGCTAAATCCGAGGTACATGAACAAATGTTTCATTCAGAACCAGGTACATATTGCTACAATTTTAGTCTAAAGCCTGATTTACATGTAACCATTGGCTTGGGTGAAGAAGCCATATTTAGATTTTCAAGATGGCTGTTAAGGCAGTCATTTTGGAAGTTAGATCCACATAAATTTTAATACAGGAACAACCACATATCACTAGAGAGAAGCATAATAAAAATGAAAACCACTCACATCAATACCACCATACATTCAAATGAAGTACTGTATTTACTGCATGTTTTCGGATACTGTTTGATTTTGGGCAAATATAATATTTAAATGCCTTGTAATTTTTCGGACATTGTTTCGCTATAATTTTTTCTACAATTTATGTTTGCAGACAAAATCTAAGAAGATCTGCTGCACCAATTTAAAGTAAAATTCACTGTGTGTTTCCCATTAATTTAACTGATACAAAGTTCATTTCATTTTGATCACCAGTTATTTAATATGATCACGGACTTTCATGGATTAATTGTCAGTGTAGACATTATTAAACAAGTTGTGAGTTTTATAGCTTTGATTAGAAACCCTGACTCCTGCTTTATATCATTAAACAAAATATCAGAGAGAAAGTAGGGATTAGTAAATTAAATGACATCATGCAACAAAACAATCCCCTTATCCCTGAGACATTATGTAGCACATTTAAATGTAGTCATTGTTTTACATGTAATAAACCTCTTTGTAGATGATAAATATTGATGGTGGGTGCAACATGTTCAGTACATTGTGTGCTCTTTTAATGAAAACTTTGATGGCTGCCTTTTATTTCCTAACATACCTATCAAAGAAATCCCACAAATTATAGCATGAACAATTATCACTTAGACACCCAGAAATCTCCAATATGCATCAAAACTATCGTTGAGCAGTTGATTGTTTCAAGTCAACAGTGTCTACTACTTTACTACTAGGTTTTTACTACTAGGTGGGAAAAAAAGAAGAGAGAGAAACACAACAAATATATTGTCTTTATTAAAAAAAATACCATCATATTAATGACTCGTATACTGCAACTTGATTGTTATCTTTACCCTTCCTAGGCATGCATACAACACTCACCCCATATGGAGCCTCTCATCCTTGGTGCTCTAAGATTAGCCATCATACATGTACTGGTATTTCTACTCTTGATACTAAAATGTTTCTGTCATAAATATCCTCCAAATTATAATTCCAATTTTTTAAAAATATAGTTTGTATTAATATCTTAATTACACAGAAATAAAGCTTGCATACGTTTGTAAGGTAGATTTTATTGATCACTGATTAGCAGAGGGTTAAACTGTGGATTGCAAGATTACTAATATGGCAGTTCTTTTCAAAAATACGCACAGAATCATGGCATAATACAAGTATGGCTGTGTCTTCTTGTGAATGCACATGTATCAAATAGACTAAATCGGCAAGTAATGCCAGATTTTCATTCATTATCCTTTCCCTGGTGTAAAACAAAATACATGTTTAACTTTATGGCAGCATGTCACATGTGAACTTCAGTATGGATGAGGATGGGGGGAAACAAATTTATCTTCGACTGTTTGTTTTTGGTCACCTTATTAAAGAATTTAATAAGTATTCAGACAAAAAAAGTATTTTGTTTGCCATCTGAAAACATGCAGTAAATATGGTAATTGAAATGAGGCAGCATATTAACAAAAAAGTCCCATGTCAATACAACCATACATTCAAAAGAATTGAAATATGGCATCATTTTGGATGTGACATCATCATCATTTTCCTTTTGCACCAAACAAAACTAGTGAGAAGTGTTGCAGTGAAAACCCCAAGTCCTACAGGAGGTGAAGCAAGAACAAGATTTCAAGACAACCACTACGGCAGCCATCTTGAAGGTCTGATTGGCACCATCCTCATTTAATACAAACTACATGTCATGTTTTGGTGAAAACCCGAATGCTGAAATGACTATCTATTCTGGCAGAAATAGATATAACAAGATCTTTTAAAAAACCATAATTGCAGCCTTATCTGGAGGTTCTTGCAGACATTCTGGGAGATAAAATATCATCATTTTCGTTTAGGTACATCTAGATAACAATGCTTTCAGTGAAAACAGTCTGTCTGTATGACCATCCATTAAAAGGAAACAAGATTTTCATGATGACCGCCATGACAGACATGTTTTTATTCTAAGTAGCGACATTTTTATTTAGCTTCAACTACATATCATAAAAGGAAAGAAAATGACTTTGGATGTGGAAGCAAACCCTCTCATCTGTTGGGGTGTCGTAGTCACCCCCTGTCCCTGACCAATTTTGTTACTATTGTAACTCATCGGAGGGAATAATATGGGTTGAATTGTTTGTTCAACTGTTCACTTTGTTACATGAGTGTGAGGTTTATATGCCCCTTTGTTGCCAGTGATGCTGGTGCAACTGGGATAGTTACTTGTAAGGTCATGTGACTAGTATTGTCGTGACTTACAGCTGCAGCATCTGGGTTCCGAAATAAACCATCGTCTCATAGCTGGGTTTTGTATACACAGAGAAAGATGATTTATAGAGGGGTACAAATTTAAAAAAATAACTAGCGATTTCTTATGAATTGTTTTTTTAATTTACAGAATTTTAGTTCTATAAAGTGAATTACTGTAATGCAAAACATAAGGCTGGCATGCTGTTTTATTCCATGAAGAGTATTTCAATTTATAATGAGATGAGTTACAATAGTAATGAAACTGGTCAGGGACAGGGGGTGACTAGGATACCTCAGCAAATGGGTTGGTTAACTTCCATATCCAAAGTCATTATCTTCCCCAAGTTTATATTCTATAGGAAGTGAAAGCAACCCTCTGCTGGAATCCTATCTACACAATACCAAAACCATTGAGATCCCAATAAGTCTATACAAGAGTGCATCAGTACTCATGTCCAACTCATCTACATGATTGTACAGTTATCAGGAGAAGTGAGACTTGCAACAAACAGAGAAAACTGAAAGAACCAGTTACAGAATGCTCAGAAGCGAAGTCTTTGCTACTACTATCCCAACCAATTTTGCTTTATAAAGAAGTGAAAAAATTTCTTTCCAAATATGTGAAATCAAAAATGGTGTCTGACTACCTCCAAGAGTGTGGCTTTAAAGGGAAAATTGCTCAAGAATTAGAAATTAATCTACACCCGAGATTGACTAATTCTCCTGATTTTGTCAGTGCTTGGAACACCATCCTCCAAGATGCCACAAATGTAACAGGACACTGAACCATATGCAATTTCATCTATTTAATCACATGCACAAAATATATGTGAGACTAAAAGGGAATTCCAAGTGAGGGTTTAAAAGCACATGAAGGATATTCGTAATCAGAGATTTCCTGGTGTCTAAGCATTTTAATTTATCTGACCACAGCACTGATTGTGTTAAATATAAGGTAATAGAAAATATTAAATCTGATCCAGAGCTCTTCAGTAACACTTTTTTTTAGAAAGAGAACTTTACTGGATGAAGAACGTAATTGGATATACCAATTACATACTCTACAGCCAGTATGGATTGGATATACCAATTACATACTCTACAGCTGGTATGGATTGGATATACCAATTACATACGCTATAGCCAGTAGGGATTAGATATACCAATTACATACTCTACAGCCGGTAGGATTGGATATACCAATTACATATTCTACAGCCAGAAGGGATTGGATATACCAATTACATATTCTACAGCTGGTAGGGATTGGATATACCAATTACATACTCTACAGCCAGTAGGGATTGGATATACCAATTACATAATCTATAGCCTACCAGTAGGGATTAACATCTTGGTCTAATTGGGAGTAAAAGCATTTTTAACTACATATCATAAGAAGTCCCCGTGTTGACACAATCATTCTCTCAGAGAATTCAATAGGACAAATTCTCAAGCTGGCCAGCAGCCATGCAGGCACCATTTCATTTTGGTTTACTGCTGTATGGCACATCAAGATAAGTATATTATTTAAGGCATTTGGAGTAAAGTGCCTTAACCAAGGACACCCAATGGGAGCTGAACCAATCTGATCCAATACTAGGATTTGAACCCACACCCTTCTGGTCACAAAACTGGCAAGTTATCCGCTGAACAACCATGGATAGACCTGCCATACATACATTATTGAATGAAACCTACATGCTGATATAAACTGCCATTTAGGAGAAGTAGTAATTAGAAGACTAGCAATAATGGATGTCAGATTGGCACAAATTTTAATTAAGGCAAACTTTGTTAAGTCTATTACTCAAAATGCCATGTTAACATGACCATGCATTCTGGAGTAGGAATAACATTTACAGGATAGCTGCATATTGTGGCCAAATCGGCTGTCCAAGTGGCAGCATTTTCATTCAGGTCCAACTAGACATAGAGATGAATGTGTGTGTTAAGTTTCATGGCAATCCTCTAAGTAGTTCAGGGGGTGTAGTGAAAGAAACTTGTGCTAATGGATGGATGGACAAGAGAAAACGAATGGCAGACCATACCATAAGCTTTGCTGTAAATAAAGAAACAGTTCCAGAGACAAACCTCACCCAATCCAGTTTACTATAACATGTCATTTAGTGATGAATCACAAAAGAAACACACACAAATAATGAAAAAGAATGTTTTGTGCATCCCTACACTCTTAAGTGGTGATAACTCAACAAAAAAAATAAAAGAAAATGGACAAAATTACAGGTACCTCATATCTATTGGTCCTATCTGTAAAATGATGAAACTATGTATAAATCTACTAAAGTTATAAAACTTTTGATATCCAAAGCTATGGCTCTGAGACAGCAAAATTGGCCTAGAATTCAAAATCTAATTTTGATTTGCTTCCATTTAAACAATTTTATACAGTTATAACAAATTACTTTTTTGTGGCTGTTCATCTGCTTGTTGTTTTATAAAGAACATGTCAAAAGCATCAACTGTTCAGTCGTGTTTTTTATTTACAAATAATATATTCTAATGAAAATTCGGCTAACAAATTCAATACATGTCTCTAATAGTTTGTTTCTTTCTATGTTTCCATATACTCTAAAGAAAAAATGACACACCAGTCCTATACTGGCTCTTTTCTTAGGACTCCTTGATGTATCAATCACATACTGGTTGTTTTCTTAGGACCTGTTGAAGTATGAGTCCCATATTAGTACAGGTATTTAATCTGCTTCGATTACAGACAGCTGCATATAAACATGCTGCTTCATGACAACATTATAACACCTTATGCAAATATTTTGACAACTTTGAGACCATTTTTCTTTTTTCAGAATAAATGTATATATCTGGGTCAGGCAATTTAATTTCCTGGGGTGGGGGTGGGTGGGTGGGAGCATTAGTACTTTTTTTTAAGCCTTTCTTTTAAAGGAATGAAAAAAACTTTCTGCTCTGATTTTAATGTTAATGTCTCTCTTTTCAAATTTGATGCTAATCTACAGAAAATGTCTGGTAATTGTGACAGTAATTAACTAACATCTTGGCAACATTTTAAGTCTTCAAGGCAATATATTCACTAAGAGCAACATGAATATTTGGAACAGGGGAAATAACTCCAAAATAAAACTTAACACCAACTGAAGAATGATGATTTCAAAAACTGTAACCATCAAAAAAGTTATTTTATCGGGTTGGTTTCAATTATTACAGGTTTTACAGTATTATCAATATTGCAAACTGAAATATAAAATTGAAAGCTCACAGAACTATTTAATCTCAATAATGTTTATTTATTTCTAAGATGTCATGTCTTCAGTTAAAGAATAGTTACAGCCATAGATGTAGTTTATTTTGATGTATTTAAAAAATATTATTTTTACATTAATTTCTGAGAGAATATGCAAATATATTATTGTCATCATGTCATAAGTATAAAACAACATCATATTCATATTACCTTGAATTAATTACATTGAATTTAATGCCAGCAAAAGGCCATAAAAAATGTTTTATATCAGTCTACTTACTTTAAATCTTCCTCTCTGAGGGTTCCTTCCTCAATCATTTTGGACACACTGCTTAAATGATTGTCTCTGAGATATCTGCCACATGTCCTGCAAAATAAAAGAAAGTGATAAGGGACCTGTACTGTAACTTAAATTTGCAACAGCATGGCATTAGTTCATATTTGTTTCTTTTTCATAAAAATAGGAAATCCAAATTGGGAAGGCATACATATATGCCTAACCTAAGTTCAGTACCCTGCAATCAAAATTTACGAGGTAACCTTCCCTATATTTTACTATGCACATTGATTCCTTTTAAAAGAAAACCTGTCTATTTAAATATACCTTTGCCATTACAGGTCTTTATTACCCTGTGCAGGAAATGAGACTGACTGTGTCAAACATAAGCAAGACTCAACTGCATGTGAAAAATAGGTCATTGTAAATTATTTTTTAAATGGTACTATATTACTGTCAAGGAGGCAAGGATACAAAAATCTTGACAGATGACCAGAAAATGATATATGCAGATATTCCCAAGTAGCCACCTTAACCCTATGATAAGACGAGTTTACAGTAGAAAAAAAAAGCATAAATTCTCAGATAATTATACCAGTCAAGTGATTCGTCAGCATGAACATCTTCCAATGATGAACATAATCTGCACTAAGTTTCACAGTAATCCATTAAAAGATACAAGATTCATAAAATTCTGCCATACCTGCATTCAGTTGTGCAAATAGATATGTGCAATGACTAACAAATCTACACTATGATAAGACGAGTTTACAGTAGAAAAAAAGCATAATTTTTCTGATAATTATACCAGTCAAGTGATTCGTCAGCATGAACATCTTCCAATGATGAACATAATCACAGTAATCCATTAAAAGATACAAGAATAGCTGCAGGCATAAAATTCAGTCACACCTGCATTCAGCTGTGCAAATATATATGTGCAATGACTAACAAATTTGATTTTACAGTGATTTGTTGACATGCATCTTGAGATGATGATGATGATAACGGTCCCTGTTTAATGGCAAATGATAAATTCTGTAAGACTAGTTGGATTCAGAAGATTCATACACTGCATTTAATTGTATGTCAAGACATGAAATAACTCTTAATCATGATAATGACTTGACATTATGTGTATCTTTATGTGATGACCATAATATTTACCAAGTTTTAAGACAATCCATCAAAAACTGCTAAACTAACTCATTAATGAGGTTGTACACTGCATGAAATTACAAGACAAAAATAGCAGTAATTATAAAAATAAATCAAGTTCCAAGTGTTTTTGGTGACATGTGCATCTTCCGGTGGTAATGATAATATTGATCAAGTTTTGTGGCAATCCATCAAATATTGCATGACTATTTCAAAAACAAGATTTGCTTTACATTGCATGAAATTACAAGACTAAAATGTGCAATAACTCAAAAATAAATCAAGTTAGCAAAGTGTTTTTGGTGACATGTGCATCTTCAGGTGATAATGATAATACTGATCAAGTATCATGGCAATCTGTCAAAAACTAGTTGTTCTAATTAGTCTGTGCTGGATGGAAGGATTCATGGACAAATATTAAAATTACAATCTATACATTAGGAAGGGGTATACAAATATTAAAAAAAGTTGGTTGAGGCATATAATGTAACTAACCGTTCACATACTACCATATATATATATATATATATATATATATATATATATATATATATATATATATATATATATATATATATATATATATATATATAATTTGTTGATTTTATAGGGAAATGTGTTATTTGATAAGTTGATGTCAGAACATAAAATAGCCTTCCTTAAATACAAACATTAACAAGAAAATGAAGTCATTATTATTACTAATGCAAATGACAGAAAAAAACCCAAACAAGTGAAGACATACTGAAAATCAATAGATGCCAAACTAACAGATCCTGTACAAATGGTGTTGGAAAACTTCAAGGGAACTATCACACACTTAGCAACAGTACAACAATATTTAAGTCTTGAAAAGCTATTATTGCTGCATCCAGCAGCTGGGCAGCGAACCTAACTTGTAATTGTCTGATCCAGTGGGAGTTATGCAAATTCATTTGTTTGACTGTAGGACAAGTTCAAGTTTTGGGGGTTGCTGTCAGTTTGGAAGATTTTGATTTTGTTGATCAGTGTAAACAGTAAATGATCTGACAGATCCAGTTAGAAGATCATACATTTAGGAGCTTGATATTTAAAAGTATACTTTGCATTGGATGAGTTTTCAAATTTAATCTTTGAACTTCATAGTTTCTAGGCTTGATCCTAGGGAGAGGTCAATTGAGTGAGCAATGTTACTTGGGACTCTTGTTTTTATAACACGGAGCAAAAAGACAACAATTTATGTTTTAGTTTTGCTTTGCTGATGATCCTAGCGGTTATCTACAACTCAAAACGTCAAAATAAATTGATTTTGTCTGCACTATTTTAAAAACAGGAATTAACCCAATCAATCCAGATGCTGTTTTTGAGAAGCTGAAAGCACTAGTTGTTGACAGATGTATGATGCACACTGGATGACACATGAAAGATGCAGGACCATGTCACCAACTGACTTGGCCTTAATAGTCTAGTGAGCTATAAGAAAGAGACAGACAAACAAACATGCCAACAACAAAGGAATTCACACAATTATCTTCCTTCTGAAAACAGACAAAATCTCTTACTCCCTGAATATAACAGTCTGGTTTAGATGGAGTTCACAGCATTTGTCATCAGCAAAAAAGTTATCTTCCACAACAATTTTTTGTGCTTTTTTGGCATGTGTCACCAGTTCATCCAGATCCTACAAAAAAATACAAAAAAAACATTTTACACAAAACGTTTTCATGAGCACTTTAGTAGAAGGTATTAACACATTTAGCTGATCATCAAATCATCAAATTAAAAAAATATAAATCATAGTTACTTGATTGTTTAAAATATAACACAATTCCATAAATATTATGATTCACAGCAGCTGAATATATATTCATTTTTATGAGAATTATAATAAAATACATGTATGATGAAAAATGACAAGGTACAACATTTATAAATCTGGCTGAAACACAATAAGAAAATGTTATCATTGGAATCAGATTCACTTTCAATTATAACAAATAAAACCTAGAATTCAGGGATGGGGAGGCAGTCAAGATTTACAGCAGTGATGAAGAATGTGTGACTGCAATGTAAATGATATCTATATATTTTTTTTTAAGTATCAAACCGGTTTTTATAATCCAGTTTCATTACATCTGGAGATCTTCCATAATGCAGATTCTTCTAAAATGTATTCTTTCTATAATATTCTATGCATGAACCAATCTGCTTAAGCTTTAAGGTAATTTTAGGAATGTTATGTTTGACATTCCAGGACAAAACAAACAAGAAAACATACAAAAGCAGGGTCTTCTTTTGTAAATTTGATTCAATAGGGAAAAGCATATGTTCTGAATTTCCTATTTCCATCTTTTACAAAAAAATTTAAACTGAATATTATGTTAGCATGTTTCTTCCTTATCATCACTGTCTTAGACAATATATCACTTTTAAATTGGAGACACAGATCAAATAATAGAGATATTTTGCTGTGAGAATGGAAGAAGCATCAGAGCAATAATTTTTTTTCAGAAATATAAATATAACTCATTGGGAGGGAAAGGGTCAAATTCAAAGATTACAAGTTGTTACAATGATTGGGAGGGGGAGGGTATACTAAAAAAAATCACAAGTTGTTACAAGTAACTGACAGGGGAAGGGTCAAATTCAAAGATTACAAGTTGTTCCAATGATTGGGAGGGGGAGGGTGTACTAAAAAAAATCAAAAGTTGTTACAAGTAACTGAGAGGGTTAGGGTCAAATTCAAAGATTACAAGTTGTTACAATGATTGGGAGGGGGAGGGTGTACTAAAAAAAATCACAAGTTGTTACAAGTAACTGAGAGTGAAAGGGTCAAATTCAAAGAATACAAGTTGTTACAATGATTGGGAGGGGGAGGGGGTACTAAAAAAAATCACAAGTTGTTACAAGTAACTGACAGGGGAAGGGTCAAATTCAAAGATTACAAGTTGTTCCAATGATTGGGAGGGGGGGTGTACTAAAAAAAATCACAAGTTGTTACAAGTAACTGAGAGGGGGAGGGTCAAATTCAAAGATTACAAGTTGTTACAATGATTGGGAGGGGGGTGTACTAAAAAAATCACAAGTTGTTACAAGTAACTGAGAGGGGGAGGGTCAAATTCAAAGATTACAAGTTGTTACAATGATTGGGAGGGGGAGGGTGTACTAAAAAAATCACAAGTTGTTACAAGTAACTGAGAGTGAAAGGGTCAAATTCAAAGATTACAAGTTGTTACAATGATTGGGAGGGGGAGGGTGTACTAAAAAAATCACAAGTTGTTACAAGTAACTGAGAGGGGGAGGTTCTAATTCAAAGATTACAAGATTTTTAAAAAAAGTGACTGATATTGCGATCATCTAATTGAAAGAATAGAAGTTGTTAAAAGTGATTGCAAGGGGGAGAGTGTAATTCAAAGATTAGAAGCTGTTACAAGCGACTGGGAGAAGAAGGGCCTAATTCAAAGATTACAAGTTGCTAAAAGACACTGGTAGAGGGAGGATCAAATTCAAAGATTACAAGTTGTTACAAGCGACTGGGAGGGGGTGGGCCTAATTCACAGATTACAAGTTGTTACAAGCGACTGTTAGAGGGGGTGGGCCTAATTCACAGATTACAAGTTGTTACAAGCGACTGTTAGAGGGGGTGGGCCTAATTCAAAGATTACAAGTTGTTACAAGCGACTGTTAGAGGGGTGGGCCTAATTCAAAGATTACAAGTTGTTACAAGCGACTGGGAGGGGGTGGGCCTAATTCAAAGATTACAAGTTGTTACAAGCGACTGTTAGAGGGGGTGGGCCTAATTCAAAGATTACAAGTTGTTACAAGCGACTGTTAGAGGGGGTGGGCCTAATTAAAAGATTACAAGTTGTTACAAGCGACTGGGAGGGGTGGGTCTAATTAAAAAATTAAAAGTTGCTAAAAGCCACTGGTAGAGGGGGTGGGCCTAATTCAAAGATTACAAGTTGTTACAAGCGACTGGGAGGGGGTGGGCCTAATTCAAAGATTACAAGTTGTTACAAACGACTGTTAGAGGGGGTGGGCCTAATTCAAAGATTACAAGTTGTTACAAGCGACTGGGAGGGGGTGGGTCTAATTAAAAGATTAAAAGTTGCTAAAAGCCACTGGTAGAGGGGGTGGGCCTAATTCAAAGATTACAAGTTGTTACAAGCGACTGGGAGGGGGTGGGTCTAATTAAAAGATTAAAAGTTGTTACAAACGACTGTTAGAGGGGGTGGGCCTAATTCAAAGATTACAAGTTGTTACAAGTGACTGGGAGGGGGAGGGTCTAATTCAAAGATTACAAGTTGTTACAAGCACCTCACTAGAGTCATATTCTTCAAAATCATCTGCATAATCATCTTGAACTTCTCTCTCATCATTTTCAAGCTCCTCTGGAATGTCTAACACAAAGAGAAAAAGTAAAGTTTAGTTGTTAGTTACCAGAAAACATGGTGTCAAAACCAAAATGGCATTTTAATTATTATGAAGATTTCTATGCAATACTGAACCAACCTTGGAAATGATGTATGTACTGTGAATTCACCACTTTAAACAGGGTGCCATATATTTTTGCTTATAAAATGAGTCTAACTGCAAATAACACTGACTCAGATCTGTCACAGCATAATGCACATTCAAGCAGATCTCTGTCTATGTAGTTTGCAGCTCGACTGAATTTACAAGCAAGTATATATTGTACCAATTTTCACGGATTTTGTTGTAAATGTAAGTAAAAAAATTTAAGTCCAAAATGAACAATGGTCCTGTGCAAGAGCAATACACAACTCCATTCATGAACACAAAAATAAACAACTCCATTGATTGAAACAACAATACACATTTCCAGTCTATGATTTTAAGTACTAATGACAATGTCATTGTTAGCAAAACCAAGGACATAAATTAATGCCAGAAATAAAAAGGCATAGAAATATGGACCACCTAAGGGATGAAAGAATTTTGATTTCACAAATAAAGTTGTGGTTAATATCAGTAAAATCAGGCACTAACTTGATAAGAGAGGCATCTGCCAAAAAGGGCATTAACTATTATGAGATGTTGCATATAAGAGTTTGATTATTCTTTTTTCCCTGATGACTAATACTACAAGTTTGGTCTCAAAACATATATTGAAAATAAATGTTACTGTTAAGACAAGGAGATTAGATGGAAGCATAGACAACAATAATGAAAATAAAAGTTACTGTCTGGACAAGGATAATGAATGGATGCATAGACACACAAATGTCAATCTATTAACATTTTCTTGAACTGTGATTATAAACACAACAGATAAATTATATATAAAATATTATAAAATGCAAAATACTGTTATGATTTTGACCAAGACAAAGATGATTTTGACAGAGACAAGCATTATTCAGACCCAGACAAGCATGATTTAGACCCAGACAAACATGATTTAGACCCAGACAAGCATGATATAGACCAAGAATAGCATGAATTAGACTGAAACAAGCATGATTTAGACCAAGCAAGATTTAGATAGAGACAAGCATGATTCAGACAGTCTAGCATGATTTAGACTAAGACAATCATGATTTAGAGCAAACCTGGCATGAATTAGACTGAGACAAACATGATTTAGACTGAGACAAGAATGATTTAAACCAAGACAAGCATAATTTAGAGACAAGCATGATTAAAACCAAGACTAGCATGATCAGACCAAGACATGCATGATTTAGATTGAGACAAGTATGAATTAGACTGAGACAAGCATGATTTAAACCAAACAAGCACAATTTGGAGACAAGCATGATCAATACCAAAACTAGCATGATTCAGACCAAGACAAGACTGATTTAGATTGAGACAAGCATGATTCAGACCAAGACAAGACTGATTTAGATTGAGACAAGCATGATTTAGATTGAGACAAGCATGATTCAGACCAAGACAAGACTGATTTAGATTGAGACAAGCATGATTTAGATTGAGAAAAGCATGATACAGACCAGACAAACATAATTTAGACCAAATTGAGCATGATCTGGACTTAGACAAGCATGATCTAGACCAAGATAAGCATGATTAGACTGAGACAAGCATGATTTAAACCAAGACAAGCATAATTTACACAGAGATAAGCATGATTTATGCCAAGACTAGCATGAATTAGACAGAGACATGCATGAATAATACCAATAGCA
The DNA here is from genome assembly GCA_016746295.1 of Potamilus streckersoni. Classification (NCBI taxonomy): domain Eukaryota; kingdom Metazoa; phylum Mollusca; class Bivalvia; order Unionida; family Unionidae; genus Potamilus; species Potamilus streckersoni. The sequence continues at coordinate 1,312,648 of JAEAOA010001311.1, forward strand.
TGATTCAGATTGAGACAAGCATGATTTATCAAGACATGCATGATACAGACCAGACAAACATAATTTAGACCAAAGTGAGCATGATTTAGACTGAGACAAACATGATTTTGACAAAGACAAGCACTCTGCATGATTACTGTGGTGTAAAAATATCTGCAATGCAATATACTAGAATACAATTCACTTAGTGCATAAATTATTGAAATTATTTCAGGTCCATTATAACCATCAAATATGGAGTACCAAAGAACTGCTTTTTCTCCGCTCATGGGTAGGAGTAAATGGATCAAATGGCAAATTGTTAGATATAGACTGATGGAAACTAGATGAGTGCAAGCGAGGATTCATTGCTGCACCTCGAGGTTCCCCGACTCTAAAACAGGTGTGCCAAATGAAAACCTAAGGCAAGAATGGTGTATATGCTCTTATCACAAGGATTCGTTAATTCCATGATGGTACGCAAGTTGACACATTTAGTATGACATTTACTTTCCTTGACTGGATTTCATTGCCTACATAGGGTACGAAAGTAGGAATCAATCAAACTTCTCTGTGTACTAACCCAAGAAAACAGTTATGTCAGCAATTCTCAAGAATATGAAAAGTATGGATCATATAAAGAGTGGTGTCCTATACATCCATTGCTATTCATCAACAGACAATAAAAATTTGATTTAAGACTCACCATTTTCGGACGATTCATCAAAGTCATCTGAATAGTCGGACAATTGTTCGTCATTATCCCCTTTCTTCTCTACACCTTGTGAGTCTGAAAATGAAGCAGTTCTCTGAACATTTTAGAAAATTTATCTCAACATAAACCAATACATGAATTTCTTTAGATGACCTTTGCTAATACCTTTTCTTCATTAGGCTATTCTACAGTTATCATGCACTGGATAAATAGCAAATATCAAAGGAAAAATTTCCAATTCAGTACAAGTTTTTTTTACTATTTTTCATGGGGTACCATTTTCATGGATTTTGTGGTGGTTACAAACCACAATTTTAAAAACCCAAGGAACAGTATATTTGTGTGTGTGTGTATGTGTGTGTGTGTGTGTGTGTGTGTGTGTGTGTGTGTGTGTGTGTGTGTGTGTGTGTATTTGATTTGGATATTTAACATAACTTTAATAATTTTTCAGCCATATCACTATGATGTCTAGCACTCGGGCATCATGCCACAGACATGTAGTATGATGTCCCACCCAGTCACATTATTCTGACATCAGGCCGATCAGTCCTATCACTAACCTCTTCATGCTGAGTGCCAAGCGAGGCAGCTTATAGTACCATTTTTATAAGTCTACGGTATGATATTGCCAGGCTTTGATCCCACAACTTCCTGCATCCGAGACAGATGCTCTAACCATTAGGTCATTGGAGTGGTCAACATTATTTATACTGTGAAAACAAGTGGACTATTTTAAACATCAACAAATTTAAGTATGAATGGGATAAAACATAATTTTGGGACAAGCACACAAAATTGGTAACCACAAGAATAAATGTACATTTCATCACCAAGGAAAATGCTGCTGCTGCTGCAGAAAACTTCAATTCCAATAATTGAACAACAGAATTTTCATATTTTGCCATATATACTCACTAAACATGCATACAACACAGACCCTAATCTGCCACTGTATAATGTGCCTGGAGACTGAGGTCTATGTTGTTTGATCCACTGATTACTCCTAACAAACTGTATTGACCTAGATCTGCCAGCACATTATGTAATGGCAGATCTGAATCAATGTGGTTTGCAGATAGACTCATCTTATAAGCAAGTACATACAGTGTGTGTGTGTGTGTGTGTGTGTGTGTGTGTGTGTGTGTGTGTGTGTGAGATTTGGATTTTTAATGAAGCTTTAACAATTTTCCAGTCATATCACTATGATGTTTGCAGTGTGGCAGTTTACAGTGATGTCTAGCACTGGGGTATCATGCTGTAGACATGTAGCATTATTTCCCACCTAGTCACATGATCATGACACCAGGCAGACCAGTCCTAATACTAACCTCTTAATGCTGAGTGCCAAGTAAGGCAGCTGCTAGTACCATTTTTGTAAGTCTATGGTATGACTTGGCCTGGTTTTGAACCTGCAATCTACAGTATCTGATAGTATGTCTTGTAAGTCCGACACATTTCTATTAATTTCAAATTGTGCATGAGTTCTGAAAAAATCTATTATTTAGCTGGAAAAATGAGACATGCATCACCTACCATTAGATGAATTTATGCTAAGCCCACTGTCCTGTTGTTCTGGACTGGCTTTCTGTTTCTTTGGCACCTGAGGACTCACTGGTTTGGAACCCAAATCATTCAGCCCTTTTGAAGCCTTTATCTTCAAAGTGGAAATGTTTGGGTTAGGGGAAGACCTATTTGGGTCCTCTTTACAGCTTTTTTGTAACAGTAAAATCTCATTCTCTGCAATAAACTTTGACAAGTGTATCTTCACATGTGGGTCATTTAATATTGCACTGGCACTGAAAAGAAAATAGATAAATCTGGTCAACTATTTGTATAATTCATGGCAGTAACTTTTAAAACAAATCATGTACTTGAATTATCCATCTAATACATCAAGCAGTCTTTGGTTTTTAACAGCTTCTGTTCCATCTCTGCTCAAAATTGGCTTTAATGAAGCATTAGATTTGATTTATCCATATCATTTTTGCATTGTTTGCACTAAGTATTACTCATCTATCAGTCCCATTTAAGTTACATCTGAATAGATTTTTTGTAAACATTAGAATCACAAAATGCTGGTTAATATGTGCAAATTTACTTGAAACTACAGATGTGGTTTCACATAGATTAACATATAATTACACAAGTATGTACACATTACTGCCTTGTCGACACAAAATAGATGTGACACCAAAGAATCTCACACAGTGTCCAAGAAATCAGGCCTCCAGCCATGTTATACACATTTAATGGATTTTAATGGGCCTTCAAAACTGTATAGATTGTTAAAATTGCATGCTCTACAGTGAAAAGTGAAATATAAAATGCCACCTAAATCACTCATCAGTCAAGCACATATATATTACTTCACTTTAGTCAGTCTCCTTACAATATTGATACACACAAATGAGCCAGTCAACACATAATGAATCTTTCAGGATTTCAGGTACTAAGCTGAGTTAGTGAGTGCATAAAGTTGCAAATTCTGTCAGTTAAAGCAAGAACTGTACAATAAAAATTGATTATTCACAACATATAAAGGAAAATAATTGTGATCTAAGACCATATACATATATTATTATCATAGTAATGCGATCTTGAATTCTAGATCATCTCGAGTTGTCATCATCGGAAAATCTAGCTCATCAAGAGATGCAAAGTGTTGAGCCATATTCTGATGCCACAACATAATATAATCTAGCATTTAAGATATAATTACTATAATAATTATATTTTTCTTACATATTTATTAATTCTGAGATACCTGAATAAAATAATTATGTAAAAAAAAATGATTAACATTATCACTTTTGATCAATTTGATCTTCATCTTATTGTCCAAAACTGAATTACATTTTTATCAGCTGCTTTACACATAAATATCAGTTTTATGAGTGAAATGGATAAACCAGTCACTAAGTTGCACTATGATAACTGTCAATAATTTTTGAGTAAATTATGTCTCTTCTTCAATATTTACCTGATCACATTATATTACAATAACTTTCTATGTTACCTCCATATCAAGCTCTCCCATAAACACTTGTTTCTGTCTATATATATATTATATAAACAAATGGAAGTAACTCTTACAGGTTATCTTTCCTTTCTACCCACTAGGTGGCTACCAGTATATCTAGTTTAAAACAGATTTTTACTTGAATGAGACCTTAAAGGATGTTTGCATTGTGAGGAAGAGTGTAAGGGATTCTTTAAAATGTGATCAAGTAAGTATTATAGGAGAAACATAATTTACTAAAATATTTTCTTTCTTCTGCAAATACATTACCTGATCATATTAAATCAGGAGAATAGGTTAGAGGAGGAGGAAATGCAGAGCATCCTACTTCTACCTGTGTCACCCAGGAGGATCATGTATTCTCTACAATTGGCTGAAATTCTCATGTTGATATAGCACAATGTGAGACCTTAATTCTAGATATATGAAGAGATCTCTATGGGAGTCTGCATTTCACTGCTCTCATCTTCAAAGATTTTCCTAGGTGAATCTAGCAAAAGTGACCAATCAGGTTTTGCTCCTTATAAAGAGAGTGTCTGTTCTGCTACCACTTGTCTGATGTGGTTCAGTTCCCTCCTCTGTGAGGACATATTCCATAGAAAGCTGAACAAAGTGGTCTGGGCATGCCATCCAGCTGACTCCACAATGTCTCAAATGGAGATTACAGTTTTTGTGGAAACTGCATGTATTTCATGAGCCAAGATTTGAATGAGACATATCTGTTTCTGAGAGAGATTAATGTATGCTGATTTTATAAATCCCTTAATGATGTGGCCAGCACTTGTGGTGATAGGTCTTGCTTTTTGGACTTTAGAGGAAGAAAAAGCATGGCCAAACACTGCAGATATTCTCTGTATGCTTCAGATAATATCTGAGAGCATGTACACCTCTCTTGACTTATTAATCGGGGTGATTGGGATGAGATGAATAGTTATTTGTTGATTGCCTAGTGATAACAACCTGTTTTGCAGTGAAATTAGGTTGTCTCATTAGGACAACTCATCCATTGGGACAAAACTGCATGTAGTCTGGGTCCATAGAGAGAACATGAAGCTCAATGACTTAATGCTGAAGCAAGGTCTATCATATAGCAAGTCTTATATGACAGCAAACTGATGGATGTGGATGATGGGCTCAAAC
>JAEAOA010001311.1:1322500-1392500 GCA_016746295.1 Potamilus streckersoni
GTTTAACAATTTAAAGCTAGCAATCATGGATGATCCTGGTACAAAAAACAAAACTTTTGAAAAAAATGGGCAATCACACCACTAACAATATTGTAACCTAACATTTTGTCTCATTGGTATTAGACATCTAAACCTTAAACTCATTGAAAATCTCATTAATATAAAGTTCACATCAAATATGGCTCAGTCTGAACATCCTAGGTAACACTATGCCACAGAAGCGGAAGTTAAGGAGTAGAACAATCAAAGGCCACTAGGGCAATCAGTGATAGGTGCATCACACTGGGATCTGCTCACTAAAATTTGCTTAGCATGATCTTAAACAGAAACTTATGTTTGGAAATAAAATTGGGACAATGGGCATTCTGAGTCCATAACTTGAAACCATGATGGGATAAAGGGCATTCAGGGGCAATAACTTGAAACCATGATGGGATAAAGGGCATTCAGGGGCAATAACTTGAAACCATGATGGGATAATGGGCATTCAGGAGCAAATAACTTCTGAGAAAGATTTGGACTGCTGGCAATCCAACTTATTCAAGGTCACCATAAAGCTGCATCACACACTTGTTTAAAATTCATCCATCCATGGTGCAATGATGCTATTGAATTTCAATGACAAACAACTGACATGTCATAACTCCAGGAAATGATGTCATGGAATGCAGGAAATCAAACTCATTCCTTGGTCATATCAAGATGCATGCTAAATTTAGTTTTAATAAAAATTTAGGAACGAAACACAACTGGGGCCAAACTTCCTATACATTATGTTATAGAAAGGTGTAAATATATAGCATTCAAGATGCCATGAATACAAAACTGCATGGCAAATTTGGTTTAATCAAATAATTCCCAGTGCAGTTAACTTGAGAAATCAAATAGACAATGGATGGACAGAAGAACAAATGGATATGATTACTAGAGGGTTCTGAAAATTTTATCAAACAAGGCTTTAATAATGAGCAAGGGAGTCACAGTGGAGGTCAGTCAAAAGAGATATAACTCATGTAAATTATTTTTCTTTCACGATTTTATCAACATACAGCTACAGATAAAATTTGATTGAAATTCAAAAACCGTAATTAGGAGTTAAAAGGATGGCAAATCTGGACCATAGTCTTTATAACTGATGAACAAGCAGATTGAAATATTTTCAAGATCTCATCCACTATAAAGCTGCATAAATAACATGGTTAGAATTTCACATTTTCCAGTACAGTTATCTTCTTGAATCAAACTGTTGATGTACAGACAGACTGACAGACAGACAGACAAATACAATTACTATTGTGGTCCCAAATGACTTTAGAAAGTGAAGCTCTAACAACAATCTAGGGAGTTGATGTTTGGAAACAACCAAAGGTAGCTCCAACACTTATTAGACAAAACTCTGCTAAAATGATGCAGAATGCTGAAAATCAAATTATGGTAAGATGTCATTAAAGTAAAGCTACATACCAATTTGTTGGTAATCCAATATTAGTTAATTTTAGCATGGAATGGAAAGTGGGTGAGTCTGACAGTCATGGACATTAGGCAATCTTCAAGATAATGTTCCATGTTGAAAATCTAACTTGGCAACACGGACAAATGCAGATTCAGTCTCATCAATATCAAGCTGCCTACTTAATTTGTTTTTGAAATTCAATAAATATATGAGTTATAATGGGGAAACAAAAGTGAATGCATCCGATAATCAGGGGACATAACTCTATGAAAAAGTGACCTAAAAACTAGGAATTAAACTCAGTCAAGGTTTCGTTATTCTCAAATTATCATTAAGACAGTTATTGTACTGAAGTTTTTCTTGCTTTCCTATTTTAATGTGACAAGACAAACTAAGGTTATACATTGCATCCAGTGTATTTGTTGGAGAAATAACCCAGGAAAACCCCATGAAGAACCACCAAATCATGGAAAGCTACTGTCAAACTTACTCACATACCATTGTTGGCTGTGACAAGACAGAACCAATGTGGATTTAGGTGAGATATCAGTGATCTTTAACAGTGAATGCCTTAGACAATTTGGTGACACAAGGCTCCTTACTGTACAGAAATGAATGTGATTAGGTCTAACAATGAATGGCAATAAAGAAACTAAATAATACCCTTGTCTCATCAATATTCAATTTCCTGCCAAGTATTTTGAAACATATTTTTTAAAATTAATTAAAAATAAATCTCTTATTGAGCAGAAATAAAAGTGCATTGGTTGGTCTAACAATCACGGTTAAATGAAGACATAAAACACCAATAATCAGAATCATCTGATGTCCTGACCACCAAATATAATTAAAAATCCAATTATTATAATCAAAGGGTTAATAAATAGAGACGAATCATAATGAAAGGAGTGGTTGAATCTAGCAATCAGGAGCTATACCTCCCCTAAATTCAAGAATAATGACAATAAAAATAACTCATAAAAATCAAGATGCATACCAGAACTGGCATAAATTTATGTACGTGTGAATGGTTTGGATTTTTAATGTAGCTTTAACAATTTTGCAGACATAACGCTATGATGACTGCAGTGTGGCAGTTCATAGTGATGTCTAGCACTGGGGCAGACATGTTGCATGATGTCCCATCCAGTTACATTATCCTGACACCAGGATAACCAATTCTAACACCAACCTCTTAATGCTGAGTGCCTAGCGAGGCAGCTTCTAGTACAATTTTTTGCAAAGCCTCCATACGACTCAGCCAGAGTTTGAACCTGTGACCATCCACATTTAAGGCAGATGCTCACCACTTTAGTCACCAAAATGGTAGCATAAATACAATAACAATTAAGGGAGTTATGGTGCAATAGCAAATGTGGGCGATCTGGCACTTAGAGGCCATTACTCCCCTAAATAAAGACATAGAATACTGAAAATCACAATGAACCAAGGTTTGATAAATCTCGTGCTTTATATGAAAACTGGTTTTAAAAAATGCAAACATAATTAGGAGTCATTGTGTGGAAATGAAAATGGGTGAGTCTGACAATCATGGACTACAACACACTAAATGACCATGAAAATAAACAGATAACTGAATTCAGCTGAGACCTAATCAGTCTCAAGCTTCATACTGAATTTGTTTGAAACAGTAATAAATAAAAGTATGGATAGAGCACAATATGGAAAGAAAGATAGGAGTAAATGGAAAGGTAAATTTAGCATAACCTACTTTTCAAAGATAATCAGGAAGGACATCAAATAATGACATCAAGAAAGCTTTGTATATTCGAAAGCATTTACATACATAAGCATACATAATTGTTTACCTCAAATTCACCTTTCATGATTTTGAAAAATAAACTGACAAGATTTTGAGCATCAAATGGAGGTTTAAGTGCACACATCTCGTATAGCAGGCACCCCACAGCCTGAAATAAAAAGAATCACTGCCCATTGTAGACAAAAACAGTAAGTTTTATTGCCAGCTCTGTGCATAAAATTGATCAGAAAAATCTATGGGAGCTGTGGTAATGAAGTGGACTTAAGAACCAATGGGTTGCAGTTTCAATACCTACTCATGCCAGTCTGGGTTGGCTGGTTTGATGTGTCCTCAGGAAAGGTACTCGGCTCCCATTTCCTCTGCATGATAAGCAAATGAAATTAAATAAATTATAACTAAAAAAAACCCCACAAAATTAAAAAAAACAACATAAATATCCACAGTTCATAACTATCAAAAGTATTGCTCATGTGGAATGTCATAGCAGCACCTTTGTGTTTGATGATTTCATTGATTTCATTGCTCTAAAGGTTTTATGTTTCACTATAGTCCAAGCCTATTAACCTGTTTGTATCCCCTTGCACCTTTCTTGCTTAACGGACTTTCCATACTAACATGGCACCATATTCTGTACACTATGGAGTAGTTTATTTCCATCAGATGACATAATGATGTAATTCATCCTATTCGGTAACTGCCAGATAATTCTGTAAATTACCACAGTGATGGATTTGGAATTATATTCCTTTGCACACATGAATACATTAATAAAACCGCTTGTTAAATCCACATGTAAAGCAAATTTGTTATCATTCTTTTCCTTTGCTTGATTCAACATTGTAAATAATGGAAGCAGACAACATATGTATGTACATCTTTACTCATGCATACAACCCTTTGCTGAAAATGGACTGGTCCAGAAACTGGAAATGGGTCTCAAGCATGTTCATCTATTATATTTGAAAACTTCCGTTAAGCATGAAATGCACAGACGATGATGGTGTTATAGTCATTCTACTCACAGTCAGGTTAGAAAATATAAATCGATGAATGAATTGACTAAGTTCTTTGCATTTTTTATCAAATTAAAGGTTATAGTTTTTTAAATCGGTTGGGGAGGGTACAAACAAATGGGTTAATAGACTCGAACTATAATTAAACATCATTCTACATTTTCAGAAGTGTCAAAATATCTGTGATACCATCTCTGCAGATTCATCACTGATAAAACTCCTTTTGTAACAATTAAATCAGCAAATATAAAAATTTTCTCCCAATAATAATAATAATAATAATAATAATAATAATAATAATAATAATAATAATAATAATAATAACAACAACAACAACTTTATTTCAGATTTAAGAAACAGGCAAAACAATCCAAGCACTTTCACACAAGTTATGACAAAAAAATATTATAACAACAATTTGCTTCAGTCCTCAACTGTTGATGAATCATGGCAACATGCAAAATTAAATACTTCTTTCAATAGTCTATATGACTGAGGGGGACCCAGAGTGGCCAAGTGGTCAAAAGCACTGTCCGTTATGGATCACTGCCATCTTACCTCTGTCTGTGAGGGTTCGAGTCTAGGATTCGGCAAATGTGGATATGTGAGAAAACTTGCCAGTAGCTTCTCGTGGTCGGTGGTTCTTTCCGGTGATTTCCAGATTTCTTCCTCCACCATTAATACTGGCCGCCATGTATAGCCTATTGTGTGCTGAAAAATGGCATTAAACCCCACAACAACAACAACCACAACAACAACAATATTCTATTATGACTAATAACAATTTTTTTTTACAACAAATACACAATTTTTCTAAGTAAAACACAAAACCTTGTAACATTGTTATTTACAGAACATTTCTAATGAATATAGTGCCTATCATTTAAAGTTATATATATCCATTGCTGTAACAAATGACTGCATAGCGGTAGAACACATAAAAGAAAAATGTCGAGAGGAACACAATGGATATTCATACAAACAGAATTTGAAAAACAACATTTTTACATCGTTGTATATCATTAATGTCTAACAGATCCGAACAAATGCTATAACCTAGGTACATATCTTCTTTCACAAATAATTTGTAATATTTACATTTTTAAAGACTGTATTTGAAAACACATACATTCTGGGTTTTCTTGTGTTGTACATAATATTATTTGTTAATGCAAAATGTTCGCATATTATTTTTGTTATCTGCCAATATAAAAGAGGGAAGTACAGACATATCCACAAAACTGAAGCCATTCTTAAATAAACTGCTCATATTGTATCAAATATATCATTTGGCCCACTCACATAGAGAGAGAGATATAACTGACAATTCCATACCATCAATCAAGCTAATGTAGCACTTCCTTTTTTATGACCTTCTGTTGGTACTAGTGATTGCCAAAATCAACAAGGGTAATTAAAAGTTCAAAAGGCAATTCTTTAAAAAAAAAACAAAGATTTTTGTTATTAAACATTTAGGTAGTTATGCTGCTGTCTGCAGATTTTGCCTGGAAATTATTGACATCTGCTAGTATATTTTCGAAATTGTATCATTCATGTTAGGTTTCTTATTATGAACTATTATGCAATTCATATTTTTTATTAATTTGAAAAAAAAGATAATGACAGAGAAGAACTACAAAAGAAAAATACTTGTTAAAGATGTAAAATCTAAAGTTGAATAAAAACCTGATACTTAACAGAATCTACCATAGTTTAGCTCTTCCTTATATACAAGATGAAAAAAAATTTCCTGCTTTTTCCAGAACTTGGCTATGACTAACAACAGTCTACCAGTTATAGCCTGGCAAAATAGCTGCGTGATAAAAAGATTTTTGTTATTAAACATTTAGGTAGTTATGCTGCTGTCTGCAGATTTTGCCTGGAAATTATTGACATCTGCTAGTATATTTTCGAAATTGTATCATTCATGTTAGGTTTCTTATTATGAACTATTATGCAATTCATATTTTTTATTAATTTGAAAAAAAAGATAATGACAGAGAAGAACTACAAAAGAAAAATACTTCTTAAAGATGTAAAATCTAAAGTTGAATAAAAACCTGATACTTAACAGAATCTACCATAGTTTAGCTCTTCCTTGTATACAAGATGAAAAAAATTTCCTGCTTTTTCCAGAACTTGGCTATGACTAACAACAGTCTACCAGTTATAGCCTGGCAAAATAGCTGCGTGATAAAATGCATCAGTTTTGGGGTTATGTAATAATCTTCTGAAAATATTCAGACGCTTAGAGTTCTTGTGACTTGGAATATATTTACCTGATCTTGCTCAAATTTAAAAACATTCAATTATGTAAAAACAAAAAATGTAAAATCTTTAAAATAATTTTTGGTTAATTTGCATAGTCTTCCTGAAGCAAATGTGTGTGATCAAGCCTGAATTGAAAATTGGTACTCCTTTTGTTGAAGTCCATTTGAATAAGTAAATTTTTCCTTAGGAGCCAATATAAAAATAAATTCTACCAGTTAACATCTACGCTTTTTACAAAATTTACAAGAAGAAAACTAAAATAATTTAATTATTTTATGAGATCTGTGCATCATCTCCTATTTCAATTTTGGTAAAATGCCAAGTTATTTTCCAACATTTTAATTAGTGGCGACTTGCTGTGAGACAAGGCATTCAGAAAGCTGAGGAAGGGATAATAGCAAACCTCGCTACAAAGAGAGCCAAGAGGAAGGCGAACCAACATCGACCCCAACAAGAATCCATCTTCACCTGCAGCAAGTGCAACAAAGATTGTCACGCAAGCACACTCGGACTCTTCAGCCACTCGCGACAGTGCAGATAAGGCACCAAAACAGGGAGTTACACCATGGTCTCTCAAAGATGGACGGATGCCAACAACAACAACAAATCTAGCATGTGAGACAATATGACGGACTTTAACAAAAGTCTGTAATTACATACATCAAGGGGTGAGAGGTTTTTGCCATTGGGTTCAAATTAAGTTTGACTGATGTGGTGGAACTATCAAACAATACAATGGTATAGATATAAAATTCTGCATATTTACTTACCCAGATGTCAGATTTGGAGCTGTATGGAATATCTTGGCACAATTCAGGACTTAGATAGCTTGGCGTTCCCACCACTGTTTTAGCTAAATCAATCGTATTCTCCAGCACCTTGGAAATGCCAAAATCACCTGAAGAGAGTAAAATCCAACTTTTACAAAATAAAATATGATTTTTTATGATACAGCAGGATCATAACAAGCTTGGAGGAATATGTTCACAACCTAGCAAATGCAACCCTCTCCATCCTCCAAAAAGTAAATTACAATTAAAATACATCTCCTGTAAAACGCATGCAAACACTAAATTGATGGAAAAAAAGAAATACCATATATAATTACTTATATGCCTGGTGAAACTGCACACAATACAGACTATACCATGGGTCTATGTTGGTAGTTCTATTGACTATGTGAGGGCAGATCTGGGTCTATGCAATTTGTAGTTAGATGAAACTTATATGCGAGCTTATGGGGTGGATGTGTAACAATGCAGATTTTTATTAATTCATAATGCTAAGTTATCATTTTTACTTACCTATTTTGACTACATTCTTCTTTGTTAGAAATATGTTCTCTGTCTTGAAATCCCTGATAAATAAATTGATAAAGATAATTCAATTTTTAATATTGATATACACTGCAATGAAGTTAGAATATGCACAGTAAAAACATTTCTGGATTTGATATTAACTGATTTTATTGCTTGCATGTACAGGGGATGTTTTTAGGACTGGAAGAAAGCACTGAAAGGGCAAAACATTGTAAAATCCCTTCAAAAATTCACTTTAAAAAGAATTAATACAATACTTCACAGACTGTTCTAATGGACAACTGGGTTAAAAAGTAGCTTTTAGTTTAAAATTTTTCCCTGTAGGAAAGTGATGATCATTTTGCTCTGTATCACCAATTGATAGGCTCAGAATATTTGAGAATATATTCAGAATGGTACTGTCTTGAGACAATCCTTATTCTGAAGTTTGAATAAGTCAGTAATTGGAATCAACTCAAATGGTTTTTATCATGCCTAATCATAAGTAATTATCAAATTAGGGTTATAATCTTTTAACCAATTCCCAATAAACCATAACCTCATGATCTAAGGGAAATGATAATGACATGTGACAATTCTTCAAAATGCTAACCAATGGCTTAATACATGCCAATCCATTGTTTAATAGTCCTCTATGAAGATAAGTGAAACTTTTGTGCGGAAACCACTTTTCTTCTTTCAGTCGCAATAACCGTGACCTCTGCTTCCAAGACCAATAGGCTTCTTCCTTAACACAAGTGTAAGTTATCGGCAAAGTTTTCATGCAGGTCTCTAGTCTACAATGTAAAACTAATTTTACTGTGTTGTAACAATCTTTCTTCTTCAGTCATATTGACCTTGACATTTGAAGCTAATATCATTGCTACTAACAGTATTACAATGTAGTACTTGGGTGTCATAATGAAAATTCATCAAGTCTCCCTGATGGTCTCTTATTTCCTCCTGTTCAGCCTCAAGGGAGAAGAGGTTTCTCTCTATCCTAAAAGTATATGATAGTCTCTGATATTTGAAGGAATAATGTGAAATTATACCTTGCTTGAAAATACATTCCAAACAATAAATGTAAGTAATAGTGCAAATAGCAAACAGCAAGCACGGTATTTGATAAATGCATTTGATTCTCAACATACCTGTGTAAGACTTTTTTTGAATGAATGTACTGGACAGCCATAATAATCTGTACAAACCACTGAAACAGCAGGAAATATATTATCATATACATATATATATCTACCTTTTTTATATTTATCAATTTTTACTCCGACCATAAGTATGTCTGTCAATCCATCTACTTATTGGTATATATTTATTTATCCTCTAACCTATTCATTAATACCAATATAAATATATTCTAAGAATTAATCCAATCATCAATCCCATTCATTCATCTATCCAACCATTTATCAATGTCACTGTGAAGGTCAAACATTAGATTTATTACTAGACCTGGAAAGGGTAGAATTGAAAGCATTTGCCTGTCAATTCCAAAGAAATGCATCTTGATGCCTGCCAAAGGCAGTGTTGTGAGAGGTGGGGTAAGACTCAAAAAGTGTTTTATTGTCTCAAGGACTCAGTGTACATGGCACCCAAAAAACTGTCATACAATGGAGAACAAATTACCTGCTTACAAAAGCCTAAATAGAAAATGACCGGAGATTCAAATCTGAATAAAAGAGAACTATGTTGTCTTGAAGAATTTAATAAACCTTCAAAATGAAAATAGTTGGTAATCATAACATTGTCATATATCACCACACACACATACACATATTAAGTACAAAATACACAAAGTTCCTCAAGTTCCTGCCTTTAAAATCAATGGACAGAGAAACATTTTTTTCTAGATGGAAACATTTTTGCTGTCAGTACTTCAGTGGAAGGCTGAAGGTGCTGCAAGTGTCATTAGTTGTCATCTTTACACTAACTCCATGGCGATATTATTCAAACACTCATTAGGATCTTGGTGAATTTTTCTCTACACTGAAAATGATCTTTCTGCATGCATCTGCATTAATGTGAGGAAGCATTAAAAGTGTAATAGCCACAACAGTAACACTGTCAAATCTCGGCTTCCCTAAAACAAGATGGCAGCTTTCTATGTTGATATGCTGTCCTAAGCACACAGAAACAGTACCGGATTTAGGCATAAGCTAGACAAGCTACAGCTTAGGGCCCCAAAGTCTGAACTCAGTCTGAAGGGGCCCCTCAAATTTATTTTATATCAAATATGGTCTCTATAGCTTCTCATAGCTTAGGGCCTCTCTTTGTCTAAATCCAGCACTGCACAGAAAGAATTAAATGCTCCCCTCCACTGGCCCCCAGTAATGTACTTTGCAAAGCCAAACTCCACCACCCCATAGCTAGGACTGGAATTCTAAAATGTAGTTTTGCTGGGCTTTATTCACTTTGCAGATGGCTACATGATCATGACTACAATTCAGCATTTTTGCTTCAAAAAAATGAATGTAACTTCCAAACTAATCAAATCAGGAAAGAAATCATAATTTATGTTTTATATATAGCATAAAATCTGACCTCAAAGAAGTGTTTTCTGCTGATTACGAACTTCAACAATAAGGATAGCCTTAACATTCTCATTCATGGCAATGACCTACAGTAGTTTTTAAGCTATTTAATCTGCCTAAAGAGAAATGAATTGCAATGTTCCATTTATTTATCTAATGAACTCAGCAGCAACACAACACCATTCTAACTATTGTGAGTCAGTTAAGTAATGTGGAGTGGTGGACTCTTTATTTCTGACTGTCTTTACCTTTTTAACTACCTTGTGGTGATTATTGACTATAACCTGAACTATGGTTATAATTGACTGTATAACCTGAATTGTGATGATTATTGACTGTATAAACTGTGTTGTGGTGATTATTGACTGTATAACCTGAATTGTGGTCATTATTGACTGTATAACCTGAATTGTGGTGATTATTGACTGTATAACCTGAATTGTGTTTATAATTGACTGTACAAACTGTGTTGTGGTGATTAATGACTGTATAACCTGAAATGTGGTCATAATTCACTGTATAAACTGCCTTTTGGTGATGAATGACTGTATAAACTGCCTTTTGGTGGTAAATGACTATATAAACTGCCTTGTCATTACAACTGGCTGTATATCCTGCCTTATGGTTATTTTTGACTCTATAACCAGCCTTGTTATAAATCACTAATAACTGCCTTGTGGTTATAAATTACTCAAAACTGCCTTGTGGTTATAAATTACTAAAAACTGCCTTGTGGTTATAACCAACTATAAACTGCCTTGTGGTTATAACCAACTATAAACTGCCTTGTGGTTATAACCAATTATAAACTGCCTTGTGGTTATAACCGATTATAAACTGCCTTGTGGTTATAACCGACTATAAATTGCCTTGTGGTTATAACTGACTATAAATTGCCTTGTGGTTATAAGCGACTATAAACTGCATTGTGGTTATAACAGACTATTAAATGCCTTGTGGTTATAACCGACTATAAACTGCCTTGTGGTTATAGCCGACTAAAAACTGCCTTGTGGTAAAAACCAACTATTAACTGCCTTGTGGTTATAACCGACTATAAACTGCTTTGTGGGTATCACCAATTATAAACTGCCTTGTAGTTAAAACCTACTATAAACTGCCTTGTGTGTATAACCGAGTATAAACTGCCTTGTGGTTATAACCGACTATAAACTGCATTGTGGTTATAACCGACTATAAACTGCTTTGTGGTTATAACCGACTATAACTGCCTTGTGGCTATAACCGACTATAAACTGCCTTGTGGTTATAACTGACTATAAACTGCCTTGTGGTTATAATCGATTATAAACTGCCTTGTGGTTATAACCGACTATAACTGCCTTGTGGCTATAAATGACTATAAAGTGCCTTGTGGCTATAACCGACTATAAACTGCCTTGTGGTTATAACTGACTATAAACGCCTTGTGGATATAACCGACTATAAACTGCCTTGTGGTTATATCTGACTATAAACTGCCTCGTCGCTATAACCGACTATAAACTGCCTTGCAGTTATATCAGACTATAAACTGCATTGTATCTATAACCGACTATAAACTGCATTGTGGTTATAACCAGCTATAAACTGCATTGTGGTTATAACTGACTATAAACTGCATTGTGGTTATAACCGACTATAACTGCCTTGTGGTTATTACCAACTATAAACTGCCTTGATGTTATATCCGACTATAAACTACATTGTCATTATAACTGACTATAAATTGCCTTGTGGTTATAACCAACTATAAACTGCCTTGCGGTTATATCTGACTATAAACTGCCTTGTTGCTATAACAGACTATAAACTGCCTTGTGGTTATATCTGACTATAAACTGCATTGTAGCTATAACCGACTATAAACTGCATTGTGGTTATAACCAACTATAAACTGTCTTGTGTTTATAAAGGACTATAAACTGCTTTGTGGCTATAACTGACTATAAACTGCCTTGTGGTTATAGCCGACTATAAACTGCATTGTGGTTATAACCGACTATAAACTGTGCTGTGGTTATAACTGACTATAAACTGCCTTGTGGTTATAACTGACTATAAACTGCCTTGTGGTTATAACAGACTATAAACTGCCTTGTGGCTATAAATGACTATAAACTGCCTTGTGATTTTATCCGACTATAAACTGCATTGTCGTTATAACTGACTATAAACTGCCTTGTGGTTATAACTGACTATAAACTGCCTTGCAGTTATAACAGGCTATAAACTACATTGTGGTTATAACCAACTATAAACTGCATTGTAGGTTATAACCGACTATAAACTGCCTTGTGGTTATAACCAACTATAAACTGCCTTGTGGTTATAACTGACTATAAACTGCCTTGTGGTTATAACAGACTATAAACTGCCTTGTGGCTATAAATGACTATAAACTGCCTTGTGGTTTTATCAGACTATAAACTGCATTGTGGTTATAACCGACTATAAACTGCATTGTGGTTATAACTGACTATAAACTGCCTTGCAGTTATAACAGACTATAAACTGCATTGTGGTTATAACCGACTATAAACTGTGTTGTGGTTATAACCGACTATAAACTGCCTTGTGGTTATAACTGACTATAAACTGCCTTGTGGTTATAACCGACTATAAACTGCCTTGTGGTTATAACAGACTATAAACTGCCTTGTGGCTATAAATGACTATAAACTGCCTTGTGGTTTTATCCGACTATAAACTGCCTTGTGGTTATAACTGACTATAAACTGCCTTGTGGTTATAACTGACTATAAACTGCCTTGCAGTTATAACAGACTATAAACTGCCTTGTGGTTATAACCGACTATAAACTGCATTGTGGTTGTAACGGACTATAAACTGCCTTGCGGTCATAACAGACTATAAACTGCTTCGTGGTTATAACTGACTATAAACTGCCTTGTGGTTATATCCGACTATAAACTACATTGTGGCTTTAACTGACTATAAACTGCCTTGTGGTTATAACAGACTATAAACTGCATTGTGGTTATAACCAACTATAAACTGCCTTGTGGTTATAACCGACTATAAACTGCATTGTGGTTGTAACCGACTATAAACTGCCTTGCGGTCATAACAGACTATAAACTGCCTTGTGGTTATAACAGACTATAAACTGCATTGTGGTTATAACCGACTATAAACTGCCTTGTGGTTATAACCGACTATCAACTGCCTTGTGGTTATATCAGACTATAAAATGCATTGTGGTTATAACCGACTAGAAACTGCCTTGTGGCTTTCCATAGGTATTAAACTTGACAGTTCTACAGAGTACAAACATATGCACATATCAACAAGTTATCTTTTTCTTTTTTATAATTTATACTGGAAATTGTGTGGTTATAAAGATGACTGTGTTGGAAGAATTGGTGATAATAAATGTTTTTTTCCATAAAATATGTTCTGGCCAAAATGCTTCTGAACAGATGAAGATACTTCATAAAAAATCAATAGCAATGACAGAGAAACAGTTGCAATGACACTCAGTGTGCTTGATTTTCTGAAACTTTGAAATTACAGTGTGTATGATTTACTTAAGTATTTAAAATGACACTTAGCAAGTATGATTTACTTAAACATATGAAATGACACTTGTGTGTATGATTTACTTAAACATCTAAAATGACAATTAGTGTGAATTATTTAATAAAACATTTGAAATGATACTTACTGTCAATGATTTACTTAAACAATTAAAAAATGCTCAGTGTATGATTTACTTAACATTTAAAATAACACTTAGTGCATATGATTTATTTAAACATCTAAAATGACACTAAGAGTGCATGATTTACTTAGACATTGGGAGTGACACTTACCACGTATGATTTACTTAAATAATTGAAATGGCACTTAGTCTGAATGATTTATTTAAACACCTGAAATGACACTTAGTGTGTATGATCTGAAATGACACTTAGTGTGTATGATTTACTTAAGTCTTAAGGAAATTAAAACTGTATTACTCACCCGCATTATCTGATCCTCTTCAAAATATTTCCCTTTCTGAAGGAAAAATTACAGATATATTCACAAAAATGTAGTCCTATCAATTATTGTAAACAAAATCAGCAATTCTATATAAGTATCATTTTGCATTACTTCTTTCATTATTGTTTAGTAAAGTTAGGCAACATTTTAAATTAGAGAAATGTATCACACAACAAAAAATCAATGTCTCATATTATTCATTTCATTTTTTTTCATTAACTGATCTTTAAAACATGTAAAGATAATAAGAACATATCACTGACTTCCCCCATCTGCAGGTTGAACTGAAGGAAAATGTTCTAAAATGATGAGGAAAGACTGCTTGCCTGAAACTTGGAATATACCAAAATGTTTCTTTATTAACCCTAGTCTTAATATTGGGAATAAGGTCACTTGTACTGCTGCATGTCTAAATGTATACATAGTTTACAATAACCAAAATGATGCTGTTTATTTGAAACAGAAACTCAACCTTCCCCTATCTACCCATTATGTTTACTGAACCGATGACAGCTATTACAATGTGCATTCCATACCTTGCTAAACTTGTTATTTTTTTCATTTGCTGTTGTGTTTTAAATCTTATTAAGACAGAATTTTTAAGATATATTTTTCTGGAATATATCTGGCAGTAAAACCTCTCTAGGATTGTCATGATAATGTTTCCAACTGATACATATATTCACTATGGAACTGGGCATACTTCCTGGAACATGCACATGTGATGCTTTTATAGATTGGCCTACAAACTTGAAATGGCGTTTCTTTAAAATAGAATGTTACTTATCAAAGCTCTATAAACAAACATTTTACTTAAATGTAAATACTAGAGCTGAAATAAATTTTTAGCAACATTATCAGTAAATCAACCTGACATGTAATGTGCAACATACCTGATTCTCATCAACTTCTGCTTAATCACAACAATGCCACATTTCATGTGAAAATCATGGATATATAAAAAAAGAATAAACAGAAAAAAGCTGCTAAACAGTCCTCCTAACAATTCCCCTGCAAGTTATTGTTTCATTATGAAAAAAAACCCAATCAGTGTTATATATTTATGCTTCCATGTGCAAAGAAGGGTTCAAGACTTGAGATTTCTTAGCACTAATAATCAACAAGTACCAGGCCGATATGGGTGGGGTTGACCACAGCCATCAACAAAAGTCCAAGTATCTGTTTGCAAAGACCAGCAAGAAATGATTGAAATATTTTTTAACTTCCTCATCAATCCATGACTGATCAATCTATGTAAAACACTGTGAAAGACAGGCACTCTGAAGGAGACTAAGAAGGACACCCTTTTGGACACTGATGTTGCCAGAATGCTGACTGGGACTTCCATGCTGATGTTGCTAGAATACTAACTGGAGACTTTTCCAAGAGCAAACACGGAAATATTGTTCCTGCTGCACATCCTGCATGCATTTAACACACTGTGGCCAGACTGGTAAAGAAGTGGAGCACGTTAAAGCAGTGCTCCAATAATCATAACATAAAAGTTGTTAAAGTTATTGAATGTGCTAAATTGCTAAATGTGATGTACAAATGTATCCTGGTGTGTGTTTTCCATCATCAATATCTAGGAGTACAGGAAGAGTAGTGCCAAGAGCAACTTTTGACAGCTCTTATATTTGCCTTTTCTGATTAGTGTGATAAATAATTATCAGTCAACTTTCATGTTTTAATATTTACTTTCATGACTGGTTTACTGCATTTGCCACAATTTAAAATCATTAAATTGAAAGCTGTATTGATTTCCCTCATTCCACGTAATGCATAGAAAGTAATATCTAAATGAAAATGCCTACATTGCATAAACATCAATCAAATGCCTGCATATACAATCACTTCAAAGTGTTCACACGTTTAATAAGAGCATATGAAATTGTACACACTTCTTATATTTAATTTGAACGAGTAGAAACACTTTTTGTACAGTACATGAGGTTTCAAAGCAGGCATGTTTAAATAACATTTTTAACTGACACTGAAATAAATTTATAGTTTCTACTGAAGAAAATTAATCAAGACTATTTTTGTATTATTACATAGATTTTACATATGTGTGTCATTACCATGACAACTGATGTTTTCAACATTTATTCTTTCTGAAGTTTTATAACAAAGTATTTGTACATTTAAATGATAATATTCTTTAACTGATCTTTTTGTCTAAATAACTTCTAACAATCAGAAAAACAAATCGCAGAGGCAGATGCACCATGTATTCTTTACATTTATGTGGTGCTTATGTTGCATTACATTTCATTAGCAGTCCTGAGTGGCCGAGTGGTCTAAAGAGCTTACCACTACAGATCATTGCCATCTCACCTCTGTCTGTGTGGGTTCTAGTCTCAGGTTCAGCAAATTTGGATATGTGAGAAAGCTTGCCAGTAGCTTCTTGTGGATCAGTGGTTCCTTCCAGGATTTTCCCGGGTTCTTCGTATACCATTTATACTGGCTGATATGTACAGCCTATCTTGTGCTGAAAAATGGTGTTAAACACTACAACAACAACAACAAAAACAATAATAATTTTTCATAAATAGAACATAAAAAACCCACAACTGCTTGAAAATTTAATATTAGTTGGTTCATATTATGCTGCTATCATGGTTTTATTTTTAAGCATCTGCCTTTTGAAAGTTTATTTAAGCATTTGAGTCATATACTAGAAAAAAATACATTGTAAAGGAATTTGTTGCCATGGCAATGGACAGGTAAAAATTGTTGCACTCCACTGTTGCCAAAAATATCAATCTTGCTACTTCATAAGTCTAATATAATCTGATTTAAATACTGCACTTAGATTACTGATTGTAGTGACTGCCAAAAACTACAGAGAAAATAAGTCAAACGGTGACTGGGACAACTGAGAATTAATTGGTTCAGCTTAGAAATATACAATTTAAGTGAAACAAGTTGTTCCTATTTCAATAGTCACATGAGTGTTCATTTACATGTTTACTGCTTTTGCAAATATTTACAGGCAGTAAACTGACAATACCATTTTCATATGTAAAGGTCACAACCTAAGTTGCATGCACACAAATATAGGTCAGTGCAGTTTGCTTAAAGTTCAAATTTTTTAAAAATTTGTTCAATAAGAAAGTGATGAAAGAAGAAATATAAGTCAATCAATACCTATCATTTTGTTGCATGTTGAAAGTTCCTTGTAAATTTAATTGTTGATACATACCATTCTTGCTTCTCTAATTTTGTCATCCAGTGTGCCTCCATCACAGTAATCCTAGGCAAATGTGAACATAAATATCAAAATATGAATGCTATATATAACATAAGCTGGTGAATTATAGTAGATGTATTGTTTGTGACAGAACAGGGCTAATATGAAACATTATTTAATTATCTGATTTTTTTAAAATGTAGAATACAAAAAATCAACCTGCAGAATTGTATTTGTGCTAGTTATTTTTTTTAACCAATTATTATCAAATGTTACTACTTATATTGTAATCCAAGAATTTTGGAAAAAGAAACTACTTTTCTATCAGTTTCACTTGTAATTTTTATTAACAATTTTAATTTTTTTTAAAACTTAATGTACAGCAAATTGTTTTTCTTATTTATAACAGAGGTCCAAGTTTTCATTTTCAGACCATGAAAGGTTCATGAACAATCAGCCTCACAAGACTGAACAAGCATGTAATCAGGAAAAATATAATAATTTTAGTCAGGAATCAGGAGATACTCAGTTCATCAAATGAATGGACACTCATATATGACATACTGAGCATTTGTTTTGGATCCAAGATCAAAATTAGGAGATACTCAATTCATCAGATGAATGGACACTCATATATGACATACTGAGCATTTGTTTTGGATCCAAGATCAAAATTAGGAGATACTCAATTCATCAGATGAATGAACACGCATATATGACAAATTGAGCATTTGTTTTGGTCCCAAGATCAAAATTAGGAGATAAACAATCCTTCAGATGAATGAGCACTCCTACATGATATATACTGTGATTTTCAGTCTAAACCAAATGCAAAGACCCAGAATTGCCAATGCATCATGCACTGGCAGATCAGAATCTATGCAGTGTGTTAGGAGTAATCAGTACAATAAACAGCACAGACCTTGATCTGCAGATGCACTATGTGACAGCAGACTAAGTATTTGTTGTGATACAGTTGCACCTGACATGAAAGTCAGTATGTAGGATAGTCCAAATCAAGATAAACATTCTTATTAAGATGAATGATTATAAGTCATCTGACAGTCAAATGAAATTTGTCAGAGTTCCATTTAATTTTTGGTCTCAAGGCCTGACTGTCTTTCATACCCTGCTTGCTCTTGAATGTAGAATTGGCCTAATGCTCCCTAGTACATGATAAAAGAGGCAACTAATAAAGGCAGGAGCCATGGTTAAACAGTGGTCAGCATGCTGGACTCATGCCCGAAAAGGTGCTTGTTTCAATTCTACCACTGGATTATGCCAGACCAGCTACCATGGTGCATCCTTGGACAAGGTACTGAATAACCTAGTTGTGTTGATATGCCATAAAACCCTACACCAAACCAAATAACTTTTGTCCTATTACCTGTATGATACACAAGTACTCCTCATCACCTTCAAAGAATGACTCATGATAGGAAACAATGTGTGTGTGCTTCAGCTGTGCCAAAATGCTGCAAAAAAAAGAGTTAACAGTCAAGAGCATCTAATTGTTTCAAACCTTATAATTTTTTATCACCAAATAAAAAAAGGTGTTTCACCTGCCAAAATGTTAATCCTAACTTTTAATAATATTTAACCATTCATTTACAAATCCCAAAGAATAGATAATCAAATTTATTTTAACTGTGAAAAGAAAGATGTTTCACCCATAATTGGTTGGTCAAGGGTGTTTATAATTTTTGATATATAAAAAGAAATGGATTCATGTATAATGTTCAGCTGAACCAGGGTCATAACTTTACAATCCAGATCTTGCCATATTTCTGTTCAAGAGTGCAAAAACACCCCCCAGGATTAATTAGAATATTTACTAGTAAACTCAAAACTTTGTTACAACTTTTTTCACTTTATGGAAGAAAGTGTAATTTTCAGTTGATAGCAAAAACTGCACAAAATAGAAAGAAATCAAATCTGAGTTATATAACAGTGGAAAATAAATTCCAGTAAACATGAGATTATCAGTGATTCGGCACAATTACAGTGAGTTAGACAAGCTTTCAATCTGAGGTATAATTAACTAATGTTTCACATGCAGCCCAGCTTGAAACTGGTTAACTGCCTAATATAATTTCAAATAATCCAAAATAAACTGAAAGCTGAGGAGGTAGGGGTAGTGAAGGTGGAAGATTTAGTCAAGATATCCTAAGAAACACTGTGCCATAATGTGCACACCCTAGAATAATAAAGCAATATACACTGTGTCATTGTAAACATACCTTAGAATACCTTAGTAATGCAAAATACACCATGCCATTGTAAACATACCCTAGAATACCTTAGTAATGCAAGAAACACTATGCCATTATGTACATACCCTTGAATACCTTAGTAATGCAACATACACCATGCCATGATGTACCAAGAATACCAAAGTGATGCAAGATATACCATGCCATGATGTACCAACCCTAGAGTGCCTTTGTAATGCAAGATACACTGTGCCATTATGTACATACCCTAGAATACCAATGTGATGCAAGATACTCTAAGCCATTATGTACCTACATTAGAATACCAAAGTGATGCAAGGTACACTGTGCAATTATGTACATACCCTAGAATACCATAGTGATGCAAATACACTGTGTGATGATGTACATAACCATGAATATCATAGTGATGAAAGACACACTGTGCATGATGTACATATCTTAGAATACTAAAGTGATGCAAGATACAATGTGCCATGATGTACATACCCTAGAATACCTTAGTAATGCATGACACACTGTGCCATGATGTACATACCCTAGAATATCATAGTAATGCAAGATACACTGTGCCATGATATACATGTCATAGAATATCAGTGATGCAAGATACAGTGTGCCATGATATACATACCATAGAATACCTTAGTAATGCATGACACACTGCACCATGATGTACATACCCTAGAATATCATAGTGATGCAAGATACACTGTGCCATGATATACATGCCATAGAATATAAATGATGCAAGATACACTGTGCCATGATAAACACACCCTAGAATACCTTTGTAATGCATGACACACTGTGCCATGATATACATGCCATAGAATATCAGTGATGCAAGATACACTGTGCCATGATAAACACACCCTAGAATACCTTAGTAATGCATGACACACTGTGCCATGATGTACATACAATAGAATATGATATTAAATTTAATGTATTAATCATAATAATGCATCAAGAACTGTGTGAATAGTTATGCTTTTGAGATTATGTGCTGGAAAGAAAGATGAATGGACAGAAAAGAGGTTTTCTATTCACCCCTACCCCTAATAAAGGTCTAATAACATGAATTTTGTTTAGAAGACTGTTCACCTGGCCTCCTTTTGAACTGCATCTTTGGTACGATATTTCTTCCTCTCATCCAGTCCAATCTTCTTTAATGCATAAAGCCTGCCATAATAAATGAAATCAGATTCAAGACTGTGTATATAATATTTTTTTAAGAAGAACATTAAGGAACTGATTTGTTGCAGCTGCAAACCAAAAGTAAAGTAGTGAGAATCATCAAGGGTTCTAAAGAATGTGGTGTCTCACCTTCAACATGTGCAATGAGTAGCAGGGCTGTTAACACAAACTGTAAGATAATCGTGAACTTCTAACAATGATAACACTGTTGTGTTGCTGTGGCTGGGGCACCATCACTGCTGGAAGTGAGACCTTGTTATGCAAGGTCATCACAAAAAGATCAAAACCACCATCATTTATCCACTTTTAGAAACATTAAAAAATAATTACTTTTCTCATTGTCCAGGTAATTTGGTTGCTAATGAATATTATTTTCTTCATAAACATCTTG
Organism: Potamilus streckersoni; assembly: GCA_016746295.1. NCBI lineage: Eukaryota > Metazoa > Mollusca > Bivalvia > Unionida > Unionidae > Potamilus > Potamilus streckersoni. The sequence continues at coordinate 1,343,891 of JAEAOA010001311.1, forward strand.
TCGAGAAAATTAATATCTCTACTGATGGATATGGCACATTAAATGCTGCATGGAAGTGAGATGAGTAAACTAGGCTGCACTTTATCCTTGCTTGCAAATAAATAAAGAACACTTGTATGATCTTTTGGTGCTTTCTTTTACAAATTAAGAACACCATATTTTTGTTTTCCTTTTTCGTTCATGTAGTTACACTGGCCATGTGGAAATAAGTACAAACAAAGCTCTAGCTGTGTTAGACCTAAGTTTCCATATGAGCTATTTTCTTATATGAGTGATATCCCTGTTTTCATTCATGCACCCACACAGTGGCAATAGTAAACAATATAAAACAAGTTGTGATAAAAAAAGAAACATTGATATATATAATAACTAAATGTGTTATTTTTTACTCTGGATTTGCTCCTACTTTAGTATAGGTATTATCCTTCCATGGCTGACTGGTTTCCTTATAACACATAATTTTTCCTTTCAAAAAAACTATATGTTAGATATTCATGCAACAGCAGTATTTCATTCCATGTTACTACTTATAAACATTAATTTATCAAATAGCTTTAAGTCGATGTACTATGCTGAAAATACAGTAGGGACATAAATATTGCTCAAAGTGTGTTGGGACATGAATGTTGTTCAGAGTATGTTAAGACATGAATGTTGTTCAGAGTATGCTAAGACATGAATGTTGTTCAGAGTATGCTAAGACACAAATGTTCAGAGTATGTTCAGACATGAATGTTGTTCAGAGTATGTTATGACATGAATCTTGTTCAGAGTATGCTAAGACATGAATGTTGTTCAGAGTATGCTAAGACACAAATGTTGTTCAGAGTATGTTCAGACATGAATGTTGTTCAGAGTATGCTAAGACATGAATGTTGTTCAGAGTATGCTAAGACACAAATGTTGTTCAGAGTATGTTCAGACATGAATGTTGTTCAGAGTATGCTAAGACATGAATGTTGTTCAGAGTATGCTAAGACACAAATGTTGTTCAGAGTATGTTCAGACATAAATGTTGTTCAGAGTATGTTAAGACATTGAATGTTATTCAGAGTATGTTAAGACATGAATGTTGTTTAGAGTATGCTATGACATGAATGTTGTTCAAAGTATGCTAAGACATGAATGTTGTTCAGAGTATGTTAAGACATGAATGTTGTTCAGAGTTTGTTCAGACATGAATGTTGTTCAGAGTATGTTCAGACATGAATGTTGCTCAGAGTATGTTAAGACATTGAATGTTATTCAGAGTATGTTAAGACATGACTGTTGTTTATAGAATGTTGAGACATGAATGTTGCTCATAATATGTGCCAGTCAAAACCTTGGACCTACTAGACATGTCTAGAAAATATATGTATTAAAGATCTTGCTTTTTACCCATGATCATAATGACCCGATAATAGCGACTGTTATATGGAGGCACCTTACAATGTACAACTGTGTCTATATTAGGGCTGTCATATTTGCACAAATTCTTTAACATTTACACATCTTTTATGAAACAAAATGATTCTATTTAAAATGTGATCTTAAATTGTCATAGTGGACCACAATGAAGGTGGCTTTTTCTAAAAAGAAATTCTGAGTGACAATCAGTCTCATAGCCACTGATATTCAATAATAATTATATTTGTTGCTTAAGTATACAAGTATCTTGTGTGTATTTAGTAACTAATTCATAAGTTTGTTACATGTAAACCATAAATTTGACAGACTTGATGACATGTATCAGATGAATAAGTATGCATCATTGCACTATTTTTCTCCTGGTACATAGGCAGTCCTACACTGCAAGACATCAACCTGATATTTATGTTTTGGGAGTCAGTGTCTTACTGCCTAAATAACTGCACAGTGTTCTGTGTTCCGATGTTGACTAACATCAGAACAAAAAGTAAAATATTCAGGAATATCTCACACACCTGGTAGCACATCTCACACACCTGGTAGCAAATCTTACACACCTGGTAGCACATCCTGATGCCTTTGAAAAATTAAAGTCATTATGTTTTATACAGACTTTACTAACTCTGTTTTCTTTTTTCTAATAAATTCAGATTCCCAAATGGACATGTTTTCAAGTTACATTAATCTACAATCCAGATGGCTGGAATACAATGGAAACCAGGAATGCCAAAATTGACTTAAAAAAATAAAGCTATCTGTAAACTTCCTTCAATAATAATATTTTTTTAACGGTTTTATTAAAGAAACATACTTCATCTTAATCCAATTTATGGTTTTATTTAAAGAGCGGATAACAGAATTAGCTGAAGAACTAATCTACCTTGAGGACCTCATACAAAGGAAGATCTGGCAATGACTGATTAGGAGTCATGTTCTGATTACCTTTAAACTAACCAATGGAAATGCAACTTATGGAAATTTTAAAGCGAATCTAATTGTATAACACACATTGATGCTCCCAGTCTCCCAAATGCTATGATTAAAGACTCCATCTGACAGGCTATTAAAATTAGTGATTATGGTAAATAATATGGGTTAACAGAATTTGATCCTTGAGTGGTCACTATCAGATATTCATATATGACAATATATGACAGTGGAGACCTGATTTTAATCAGATTTTATATTTAATGATGGCCAGAGGCATTCATGAATACAAATACAGTTGATTTCATTCTCATTTTAATTACATTTCTGAAGCCATTGGATATATTGGGTTTGGAAGAAAGAAAAAGTGTGGGCATTTCAAATCTCAACTTGAATACTATTCCAGACCAAAGTTTCAGAGTACTGTAAACTTTGTTTTGAATAATTCCTTATTTTGTTTGGGAATTTTATACTGTTTGGTAGACATGGATTCTTGGTGGGGAGTATTATCAGGTGGCCTATACTGCAATAGTGATGGTAAATATACAGGAACATTGTTTTTGGATATTTTGTACTTTAACTTAGCTTTTCTTAACTGGATTCGGTCTTTAATTGGTAATATTTTTAACCTACCAACTAAATTTCCATGCTTTCTAAATCTGAATTACCCCATACTGTATTACAATAATCTAAATATGGATGTATGTACTGTTTTAAAAAAAAAATTATGTGCCTTTTTGGGAGAAAATGTCTTATATTACTGATAAGACATAAACTTGAAATAATATTTTCTTATATATATATATATATATATATATATATATATATATATATATATATATATATATATATATATATTCAACCCATAAATAATTATCATCTACAAATGAACCAAGTAGTTTATCATGGCAGACCATTTGCAAATTTATATCCTTCCATGTTATTCCTAGTTCATCCCTATCAAAATTGACTCTTTTCTGCCATGTTGAGAGAAGGTATATTTTAGTTTTACCAGTATTTACTACCATGTCATTGTATATACACCAGTTGTCAAGTTTGTTTAGGGCATCATGTAAAGAAATTTCCAGTTCATGCTTTGTGTTTTTGATGTCTGATAATATTGTTCATCTGCCTAGAGATCTGTAGATGAAATTAAGTCCTCCCATAAAATTGGTAGGCCACTAATAAATAATATAAATATTAATGGACCTAAGTTCAGAGAGAACATTGTTTATATAAACAGGGTGTGTTCTCTCATTCAAGTATGTAGTTAACCATCTAAATGTGCTGTCATCACAATGGGAAATTTTCAGTTTGCTCAAAAGAATTTCATGATCCACCATAAATCATAAGCTTTCTGGAAATCTACAAATACAGATCCTATTATTCCACCGTGATCAAGTGCTTGGAGACATTTATCAGTTAGGGAGGTCAAGGCAGTCTCATATGAATATTTCTGTCTAAAGCCTGTATGGTTAGGGTGTAACAACAAGTGTTTGTTTAAATATGATATGAATTAGTCATGGGCAAGTTTTTCAATCAATTGTGAAAAGTTTGGTAGTGTCAAAATTTGTTGGTAGTAATGGGCATATTCCTTTAAACCCGATTTGTGAATAGTCATTACTTCTGCAGTTTTCCATATTTTGCGGACAGATGAAGTTGCAATACTTAAATTGATTATGAATGTCAGGCTATCTAAAATAGATGAGGCAGATGTTTTAATGAGATTTGGACCAATCTGAACAAGTCCTGTAGTTTTTGATGGTAACAAATTCAAGGAACCATTTTTAACAGGTTTTTGAAACAGGTGTAGAATTTTTCAGTTCATTAATTGTTTTCTATCACTGGTTTCTTTCATTTTGTGGTAATATTGGTGAAAAAAAATATTAAAACATCTGCGTTATCATTTCAGTGACAATGGTATCATTTACCAGAAGTGAGTGAACTTTATTGGTCTGATCTTTTTGATCCACCAATGAGTTTACTGAAAACTTCCAAAACAAAATTTCAGTTGTTCTTTTTGTTTTTAAGCATTGATTGATAATACATTTTTTTTAGCATTTTTAATCAAACTTGATACTTTATTTCTCCATACTTTATATTGTGCATGGTTTCCAATAGTTTTGAATTGGTTTCATATTTTCATGGCATCTAAGATTTCAACTGTAAGCCAATTAGGTTGGATTTCATACTCTACTGGATGTACTTTCTGTGGTGCATTTTTAGAGACAACATCATTAACAATTTAGTCCACACTCTCAGAGCTTCATCTATGTCAACAAAACTTTTTATTATATTCCAACAAAACTTTTTATTATATTCACACATGTGTGTGTATATGTGTTGATGTGTGTGTGCACATGGGTGCATACAAGCATGTGTGTGTGATTCACATAGAAACATCATCATCATCATCACATCACCATTATGAAATCCAGATTTGCATACCTTTCCCCTTTTGAGATACATCCTACATAAGTCAAATTTTCCAGTATTGTTCTTTAGTGATACTGCGATATACTTACTTTCTGCTAGTTTTGTGCCTGACAAGGTAAACAGCTCCACAGCTTCCAGATCCCAGTCTGTTAACAATTTCATAGTTCTCCATGACTAATTCAGCAGGTTTTCAGGTGCTTCCTCTTTAGGCACAATTGGAATTAATGGTTGCAAATAATTAATCCAGCACAGTAAAAATAAAAGAATTAAAGCTTTATAATCCAAGCTAAAGTGTACAATAAATACTTAAAAATAAAAAACGAAAACAACAAAGTATGCAAAGGACAAGATATATACTCTCATGTTTTAAAATAAATATATTATAATTTGGCAGGTCTTTTTTACCTTTCCTAGCACCAAGAATCAATTATACAATATGCATTAAAATTGGAACTAATCTATTCCCACTAACATTTTGATCATTCAGCAATTCTTTGGAAATGATGACAAAAAAATCTCATGCAATATATATGACAGAATACGTCAGGTAAAAAATGATCATAAACAGAATTTATGCTGCTGTTTAATAAAAACTGACAACATTTACATAACCTCAGTCATCAAATAATTTTCTTAATGTTACTTTAAAAATAACCCTTCAATAAATAGCAATGTGTTCAAAGAACATAATTACCACACCACAGTGTCAGAGATACAGACACAAAAGTCAGACAGACAGAAGGACTGGTGCACAGACAATGGTAATACATATTTACCTGCTCATAAATCCAGCTGCAAACTGCACAGACTCATATTTATCATCACCCAATGCACTGGCAGTTCTAGGTCTATGAAGTCTGTTAAAAGTAATCAGTAAACAAACAACACAGACTCTCATCTGCCAATGTATTGTGCAATGTCAAATCAAGGTCAATGTTGTCTGCAGTTGGACAAAACTTACATGCAAGTATGTAAAGTACATTCATATAAAAACCAGTGAATATTTAGGAGTATGTACATTTATTACGAGTTTATTATCAATTTTCCTGTTATCCATTAATGTATCTATGAAACATTCTCATGAAATCAATGTGTAAAGCTACAGAGTAGTCAGGATGATTATGATTCACATGTCATTATGTTTAACATGTCATTATATTTAATGTCATTATGATTGACATGTCATTATGTTTAACATGTCATTATATTTAATGTCATTATGATTAACATGTCATTATGTTTAACATGTCATTATATTTAATGTCATTATGATTAACATGTCATTATGTTTAACATGTCATTATATTTAATGTCATTAAGATTCACATGTCATTATGTTTAACATGTCATTATATTTAATGTCATTATGATTAACATGTCATTATGTTGTCATTATGTTTAACATGTCATTATGTTTAACATGTCTCTAACAGTAGGACACTTCCAATGTTAAGAACTCTCTACACAACTGTACAAGTTAATCTGCTTTTTTCTGTGTGAGTAAAAATATAATATCTACATTAAATTTATGTGGTTTTTCTTATCAAGAAAGACTGGTAAAGAATTACTGGATGAAATTCTCTCACCTGAAAAATATTATTTCTCAGACTGCCATTGGAGCTGTATTCCAGGATATTTCACATATGGCTTACTCAAGAAATAAACTTCCAATCTGAAACACATTAATAGAATCATCAAAGAAATGGCAACAAACAGCTCTCTCAGTAGCACTCTCAATTTTCTTGATACACCATTACTATCACAAGTTCACATCTGCAACTTTCTTGCAGAAACACTGAACCTTGATTTCAGCTCATTGTTCATGGAATTCACAAAAAAAAACAGAATACAGAAACAGTCTTTAGCCAGCAACTCTTGCACTTTTAATCTTGTTTTGCGACCAAATTTAGTAAAATAAACACTTTATAACATCAAAACAAGGATGGCCCTAAAGTTTACCTAGAATGTACAAGCAGTGGCATACTTTACCTATGTCAATGGACAGCAGTTAGAATTTTAAAGCAACTGAAAACAATGGCTTATTCTGTAAAATGAAGTACTACCATAACTTCTGAGGTGTTAAAAAGTAACTAAATTCTAGTGAGTTAATTATGTAGTAATCTATATGGCCATTTTAGTCTGTAGAAAGATAATGTGCACCACATTAACATGTGTGCAGCACATGATACGCTTGACTTAATACATGGTACAATAGAATTTTTTCCCGTGGTGGTAGTTTTGCTGGTTTTAAACTGCTTTTGTAATATGTTACCAGCTATATCATGCCAAGGAAATTTGAGTTAAGTTCCTCTCCAAAGGACAAAGATGCCATCCTGGGCTGGTCAGTATAAGTATTGAACTCAAGACCCTTTAATTACAAGTATCATGCTCTACTGACTGACTTACAAAATTACACAAAAAGACTCCACAAACAGCTGACCCTCAATGTAAATAATCTGATTGACAAAAATGATCAGATAACTACATACAAGCAGTGTTGCAGCAATGCATTCATCTTAGACACCAACAGTAACAGACTACTGTGTAGGTGTAAAAAAAAGTGCCACTGATTACTGACAACTCCTGTTGACATGAATACATACTCATGGATTAGGATTCCTGGACATCTTATGTGTATGAAACAGCCTGGATAAGTAAGTAATTATCTGATTACAGCCTTAAATATTTTTTCCATTATAATCATGCAATTGTAAGTGGCTAAGTTTCATAATAGACCTAAGATAAAAGTCAACCTTTTATCTGACCTTGATCTTGATGTACATGACCTTGACCTTGGGAAAGGTAAATGGCTTTTATATTTGACACTGTATCTAGTCATGATATACAAGTGACTAAGCTTTTAAAAAATATATTTTCAAGAGTTTAAAGCATTTACCTTGAACAGGAGTGCAAATTATTGGTTTACATTTCCCTGTACATGACCTTGATTCAGTGTGTGAAGCTGTGTTGGCAAACCAGTCATAATATATATTTAACAAATGTTTCAGCAAAATATCCTCTGAAATTCAAAACCTACACCAAAAACAAAGATTTAGGCCACCATCTTGTATATTTATTTGCTGTGACCTTAATTTTTGATTGGGAATTTTTAAAGTGGAAAATAATCCACTTGCAAAGTCTCAAATCTACTGGCAATTTTATTTTACCAATTATAGTTACTACCTATACTACAATCCACAAGTTTGGGAACTTTTTTTATCAATTTCAATCATAATTTTTTTTTAGTTTGGAATAAATAAGTAAAAAAAAAGAAATATGTTTACATGTAGCTGAATTGGTTTTCTTTTTATATATACATTTAAGTTTGTATTTTTGGACCAAGAAAGGTTCAACATTACCAGGTTTGAAGAAGAACATATTTGGGGCAATCATTTAATTTCAGCCAGACTAATCAAATGTGACATAAATACATGATTGACCATCCAACCAAAAAATTAAGGCAAAGCATATCATAATTGAAGACACAGTAAATGATTGTATCATTGATCTTCAACTGAAATGGATGTCAAAAGATCATGACAGTTTTAATTCAGTCAGAAAAAAGGCATCAGAGCATTAGAGTACCACTAAAGTCATAAATATAAAACTGTGCAACACACACACATACACTAACACACAAACACACACACACACTAATAAGGGTCACTGTCTTAGATGATAGGAATGGCAGACAGTCATACAAGGAAACTTAATGCCAAGATGAGCTGCACACACACAAACACACACACATACTGATAAGGGTCATCTTACATGATAGGAATGGCAGACAGTTAAACAAGGAAACTATAATTGCCAAGATGGGCTGCACACACCACACACAAACACACACATACATACACACACAAACACACACACACTAAATAAGGGTCAATGTCTTACATGATAGGAATGGCAGACAGTTAAACAAGGAAACTATAATTGCTAAGATGGGCTGCACACACCACACACACACACACACTAATAAGGGTCAATGTCTTACATTATAGGAATGGCAGACAGTTAAACAAGGAAACTATAATTGCCAAGATGGGCTGCACCACACACACACACACACACACACACACACACACACACACTAATAAGGGTCAATGTCTTACATGATAGGAATGGCAGACAGTAAAACAAGGGAACTATTAATGCCAATGCTGGACAAATCCACATACCTTCTGCCAGGTATAATCTCAAATTCCAAATTCAGTTGAGCAGCTAATGTGCAAACAAGGTGCAAATAAGTGAGAGATTATATATATATTTTCAATATACTGCAGTTATCTGTATATAATGTGGTAAGTGGTAACAAACTTCTACTTTGGCATTGTAATGAAAGAGATAAGCACATCAATACCTTTATTTAGCAAACTGGATGAACTTTATATGTTGCATAAAGAACTTTGTTTAATTTGGAAATCCATGTCTCCTGAGTTTTTTCAGGATCCAATGGGTTCCACACTTGCAATAAGAAAACAATTTATCACGCAGAATCATCACATTCATTGATAATGACAATGGACAATCACAATACGTTCACAGATTTTTTAATAAAATGAATAATTAATTTTCTCAGCTGAAATTTTCCATTCTGATCTTTCTCCAGTTTAGTTCTAGTGTTCACTAATTATTCACTAGAATTTATTATAACAATTCCCATATTTTCTCAATTATATTTCTTTTCAGACAATTATTTAACCAATTATATTACAAATTGTAGATCTGCATAAATTTATTCCCTTTTGCAATTAATTATATCTTAAAATAAATTATATCTTTGTCAATAAAGTATTCCTTCTACATTGAAACACCAGTATCCATCAAAGATTTTACATGACAGCTCAGTAGACTACAATAAACCTTACACATTTTGATTGTCAATATGTTGTTTTATTAAAAATTCAAAAGTAATATCAGTTTTTTTTCCTGTAATGACTAGCTACTGCTATAACTAATATAAGTGTGGATACATATACACCAAAGAAAGTACATGTAGCTGGTGCATTTTTTATTTTCCCACTGATTAAAAAAGCATGCACAGAAGACAACAGTTTAGGGACCCAGTACAAAAATTTAGTTAAACCTATGATGTCAATTTCAAAGTCGAACACAGAAAAAGTATGGTAAAATGCAAGTTTCAGGTCAATAAAATACAATAGATGGAGAAATGAAATAAATGGTTTTACAATATACAAACAAAATAAAAATCAATTTAAGAAGTGGTGATATTGTGGATTGGGCAAGAAAGAAAATACTGTAGGCCTACTTTATATTTGTGTATATTGTGCCTAAAAGTTCACAAATAATAAATCTGCTGATTAGTTTCTAAATGAATTGAAGGAAGTAATATCACCTTTAATAAATGTTTATTTGTGTTAGATTTAGGTTTAATTTTGTGGTTACCATTTGCCTGTATATGTTGTATTTAGGTCAAGCTGTAACTAAAATGTTGGGCATGTTGATTATCAGAAGTATCATTCCCATATTATACTGTATCCAAAAGAATCAATTAGCCCATTTTATTATATTTCTGTTTAGTCTGCTCAATTATTAATGCTCTGCTTCATTCAGGGCAGATGGCCGTAAATCCTCTCACATTATGAAGTTTGTCTGCTAAACTGTATCAAAACTGCAAACTTTGTATTCTGAAAGCAAAGCACATAAGCTATCAATGGGAAACAACTATATCTTTTCTTCCCATTTCACTGGTAACCTAAAATTTGCATTTACTAGTAACAGTACAATTTAAATTCCATCATTTGCTCATGCTGGTTAAATATATCAAGCAGTACTTATGCAACTGTTTAACAATTAAGCTAAGCTATGGCATTAATGAATTATATAAAATCCTCCAATACAATATTTTATGTTTCTTTTTACCATAAAGAAACTGCAATCATTAGATTATTTTCAATCCACTGAGTTATTGGAAGTTGCTGACTTTATTGACATGGAGTGAATGTTTTCTGTAATTGTGATACATACAAAGTACTATCACACAAACTAATTACGAAAAATAAAGTTACTGTTTTTACTGACAGAATTGAAAAAAGATTAATGCCTTTCCGACTTCATTTCTATTTTCAACTTTCAAGAAACTTGGAGATTTTTTACAGTGTTCTGAAAATGAAATTACTCCAAAGCCCCTGAATACTTATCCCTACGCATAGATCATGATGAAATGCAGACAGTAGGCATACAGTCAGAAATCTCAAGAACAGAGATGTATGCCACAATTCTTCAGAATATACCACCTGCACATACGGAAATTGTGAAATAGTTGGAAACGTCATTGGCTGTGAGACACTCTTCAGCACCAAGTGAATAAGATTTAAGTTTGAGGGACAAAATATTTAAAAGTTCTGTAATTGGTGAGTGTCAGAATTACATGTATAGTGTAATAGCAAAAATATGGCCTTCTAAAACTAGTGGAATTTATATTGGGGCAAGTTATTTTTTATAAAGATACTTTCCTATAGGTAGGTGAATAAATAACAGCATATTTAATGACTTTTTTCTTTTGACATTTAAAGCTTTATTAAAATAATAAAATAATAGTAAATAAATATGGCTCATTTGGGCACATGGAATCTGAGGCAGGACTTCTGATTTTATTCAAATTAATTGCCCTAAGCCTGTGTCTGAAAACAATTTTCTTTGAGCACTGCCTGTCAATGATTGACTGGACACATGTTGCTGACTACAAATGAGACTTAAGTGTTAACTTTTAATGACATAACATGAAAAAGAAAAATTATAAAGTCTGTTTAGAAGTAAAGGGCAACTGTCTCCAAAAAATAGTAGTTTTGCACACTTGGTATAAGCTTACTGAGTTCACATAATATTTTGTCATATATCCCCCTAATCTTGACCTTGTGCGTGCTTTTTCATTAGAACAATTATAACTATGCAAGTAAAACTTTCAATCTTGGATATTCATCCAAGTCTCTGTTGGCATTAGCAATGGATAATGTTGTGAAAAAGGCAATAAAAACTGTAAGGCAAAAAATATATGTATTTTTGGTCAGCAGACTGTCCCTGTTTCTCACTGTCAACTTTAGCACTTTTTTCCTCCATGGATTAAAAAGAAATAAAAATAATAAAAAAATCACATAACTGATTTGTGCATATACATGTAACTGAACCATTTTTCTCTAGTACTTTGAAACCCTCAGTACATTATATATACTAATCATTATAATATGTAAATTAATGTTTACAACAAAAAAAACTACTTACCCTAATTTTAAAAGAAGTGCAACAGGAAATACATTTTTGGCCTAAGATGGCAAATCATTAATTATCAACTGTCAATGCAAAAGTAAACTATCAATGCAAAGATATCTATTTTAAAACAATGTATCTGGCAATATAAACATTCCAGGTTCGTTATAGTCAGCTGCGTTGCAATCTAATGTGTTTAATAATGTTAGTGTAGCATATTTTTGAGTTTGAAGTTACCCCCATTTTGAGGCATATTTAAGTGATTTTGAAGTTTAAATAGAGGCAAAAGAGATGAAATAATGAAAAATACACCATTTGTCATTTAATTATTGATTTATTAGTTTGGAAAGAAAAGTTAATTCAGAAATTGATGCATTTATTATAATAATTGCTGGTAGATAATGAGTGTACATTACAGTTAAATCAGAGCCTGATTCTGAAACAGGAAATTCCATGGTGCATTTGAGATAATCAAATATTTACATTTTCTTCAGTTACTTGGACGTATAAAACAACTGTTATTGCAATAATTTAAGTGTCCAAGGAAAATATGATAGTACAGTGCAAATGACAAAATTATGGTGGCTAAACTGTCAAAGCAAATTTATGTATTATTTCCTTCTAAAATTATGTGTTCCCCACATCTTTATGGTGGGGGCCACAGCATCCCCTGCCCATGAGATCCTCTTTGCAACAATGGATCAGCCACTTGGATTTCTCAAAAAAGGCAGGGGTCATGCTATCAGGCATAGTGGAAGACTGTTGCCTAAAAAAATGTAAACTTGCCTTCTTCTGTTAGGAAAGCAAAAATGTCTTCACCCTGTGATTTTTTTTTATGTATATTTACCAACAATAGTTTTTGAGATGCCACCTCCCCTAGGCCAGGTTAGTTCTAGTGTTGTGTTGTAGGGAAATGTATTATTCAAGCCATCAGTAGCTAGGCCCAGTTTTGATATCAATTACACAAACTCTGGCACATTCACATTCACATGTGTTTTTACAGCTGATTGACCATTAACCCTTTCCAGAGGCAGTTAGCTATTATCACTGCCAGATTTCCCCATATTATTCTTTGATGATAAAAACATACAAACATGTGTTTAGAAACTTTAACAATGGTATGTAAATAGCAAGTTGTGTTCCAAAAACAAAATCTGTGATCTGGATATTTTCAATGCCTCTTGTACACTGTTTCATCCTAAAATTAGTTTGAAACTATTAGTGAACCAGTAATGGGCAAATACATCACTGTGTTTGGGAAGTACCAGTTTATTAGATTGTTTTATTTTAGTAACTCATCTTGCATGTATATTTTCAGAAATATATACAATTCATAGAAAGCAAAGCCTAGGTATTATGTTGTTTAAAATGTAATTTGAAAATGCAATTATGTAGGTCAGAAACATATGGGACATTACTATGCACTGTAAAATCAAAGTTATTTTCTGACTTGATTTGTATCTGTGAAAATATGGAGGAAAAAAAACAGTGAAGCAGATATTATTTAACCATTGCCTAAAATTACTAAAAGTACATGGACAAATAAATAAACCATACATTTATAATCCTATTAATGGACTGTTAAAATGAAGCTATTATCAACAACACAGAGAGGACTCCAATGAGTGGCAACATTATGAAAATTCCTTTTTCTAAAATTAGATGCACTGACATGTCTGTGTTGATTTGGATGGAAAGAAGGGTTCAATTCAGATACTGACAATAAAGGAGCCATGTCAGTACTTTTATATATTTTTGTATGTTATGTATGAATAGTTACAGTAATGTTTTATCTGCAACAAAGAAATTAGGACAAACTGCATGATCTGAAGACACGTGCATTCGCCCTTGTGTACATGCACAGGGATTATTTAAAACTCTTTTCGAAATCTTTCAAGTGCCAATATTTTGAACTTTTAGAGAGTATTACAGAAAATGACAGAGCAATTTACCTTGAAATTACAATAATCTAATCTGATTTACTCAGTTAAAATTTGTTACCATGTAGTTTCTATTATTTTCTTTTAAAGTCATATGTCCAAAATAAATCATAAAATTATCTTCTTGAAAATAAAGAATGCTTAAATTCAATGTTAAAAGCAAATATGAATACTGGGAAATAGAGGCCATACTTCAAACAAGAGAATACACATTATATATATATATATATATATATATATATATATATATATATATATATATATATATATATATATATATATATATATATATATATATATACAATAGTCCCCCTCTTGAAAGGCCCCTCTCACCAGCGGCCACCCACTCCTTACGGCCAGAATCTAAATGCACCGACGAATTTGTGTTCAAAATTACCCCTCACAAAAGGCCACCCAGCTAACACAACCAGCGGCCAGCATATTTTTGCAAAAATATAAAATTTACCTCTCACAAGCGGCTGCATTTTATTTTGTAATATGTATCCAGAACAATATTTTTTAAAAATTGTGTTAAGTAATCTGATTTTTATTTCCCGATGTCAGGTTTTCATTCTTCAAAAAAAGTGTTGTACATGTACCACTAACGTTAATATTATATCATTTACACCTTACCAGAAGCCACATTTTTTCCATAAAGCTGAGAAAGACTCAAATTTTAATCCATACAAAAAGTTAAGTACTGGTAATCTATATATCATTACTGTGTTATAAGATGTCTGGATTAGCCTCTGATAATTGTTAAGATTACATTTATTAATAGTAATAACAGCTGAGAAGTGGCAGTATTGATATACAATACAAAAGTCTGCAGGGGGGGAAGGGGAATGGTTTGATAGCCTTTATGGCTTCCCTGTGCAAGATGTTGAGCTTGTTAACTTTCATAATTAGTGGCTATTACACAACAATTGTATAGTTTATAAATCATAATGGCTGTGAGGTGCTATTGTTCAGATCAAATCTGCATATATTTCTAAGCTGTTTTTCGTACTTTGAATCAAGAAATGTAAAAACAATAGGGTACCAGACTGCGACTAATGAATCACTTGACAATCGATGCCTTTAAAAATATACTGCATCTTGTTTAAATGCAGAAAAAAATTGTTTTAACAGTCTTGTAGTTGCAACATTGATTATAACTGGACATTAGGTCAAGATCACATGGTCAGCATTGGCTAAAAATAGAAACAGGTTACTAGACAAAGACCGAAAAGTCACATGACAACACAACTTGTTGCTTCCTTACGAAAAAAGCATTTCATCCGCTCCACAAATATGTCATCTGCATAATTAAATCGCACACAGCTAGCAACATCGGAATAACTCATTACCAAACATTAAAATGTCATCACCTAAACGGAGACGATTATTTCAGAAAACGTCGGTTATTATAGTCTACGATATCGGGTGAGGTGGGGAGGGGGACTAATCAAACAAATTTAGGTATAATTTTCGGACTATAGAAAAGACTTGAATAAATAACATTGTAATCAATAAGTTATTTAGCAGCAGTGGAAAAATGGTGCAAATAAAAAAAGAATTGCATATATACCAAGATTAGAATGATGTTTTTGAATGGTTATGCAATGTGCATGACAACACCTGCTCACATATCACGCTTACGCCAAGAATAAGAACTATTATTGCATATTCGGTTGAAATAAGTCAACTATTATAGGACAAGAACCGTTGCTTTTAAACAAAGATATTAAATGCTTCAAAATATGCAGCTTTCTTCCTACGTACATATTTCTCACAAAATATTTAGCCTCCTCTGGAAAGGCCACCCGCCTTATAAGGCCACTTTCCCAATCTTATTTTCATTGTTTATGCTACTTATCTGCTACTGAGTCTGTAATCTTTATGCACAAAAAGAAAAAAAAAGCTGTTCGAACATACATTTAAGAATATTTCCCAGATTTTATGTATCACCTTTTGCTTTAACTAATATTGTGAATATTATGACATTTTGTTGGGAAAGTCCATTTTAGGTCACCTCATGATATATCTATATTCCAGTCACTTTGCCCTGAAGCAATCTTACTTTTATATGAATGTATTTAGCCATGGGTACCTAAGTCCCCAAAGTACAAAGTTACAAAGTACAAAACCGCGAATTAATAATTTGGGGTAGTGGTGTTTCGGGAACTTAGTTTCGAAAGCTGTACTTTAGTACAAGCTCAACTCCATTAAATTTATAAGAAAAAGAATCATGTATATTACCATGTACAACATATTCAAAAATCATGAAATAAAACTTTTTTAACTGTTATTTGTCTTTGGTAAACACTTCAACAGAAAATGTTCAAGCAAGCGGGATGAAATTAATGAGATTATCATAAGCAAATGAAACTAGCCTTTCCGTTGTCCACCATTTCTAAACAGAAGCCTGGTCCCTGAATACGATATAGCTACCACCCAAATAATGTTTACCGTAGCAGAGTACCAGTCTATTCTTAAAAGATTGTAATATCCGAAGACTACATATTAGCTTCGTGCTGAATAGTCTATTTTCTCAATAATTACTAATGAAAATATCCGTAACATTGTGCTGAAGAATTAATTATTTTCCTGCGCACTCATAATCCGGATAAGGGATGATAGCTGCTTGTAATACCTGGAAACTTCTTAAAGTAGTAGACGAATGATTTGGTAATACATTGCTCAGGCGTCATTGACAAAAATGTCTTTGATAAATGCAACAGCAGATTCCTTCTATTGATGAAATGCGCTGAACATGACCTTCTAATCAGCAAACTTCTTCCACCTGCTAACCCGCAACAAGACGTGGTAGAGCTATGGCTTTTGAATCACTGTAGCAATGTAATGTCACAATATTACAGAAGAAAAAATCAATAACACCCTAGATTATATATATATATATATATATATATATATATATATATATATATATATATATATATATATATATATACACATATATAAATATATATATATATATACATATATAAATAAAAATACACACACACACACACACACACACACACACACACACACACACACACACACACACACACACCATGTCGGTCAATTCTGAGCGTCGAGTAATTCTGTGCAACGATACGTCCTTTCTGTAAACATTGGATCACGACTTATTTGGGATCGAAAATCCATTTTCTCTCAAGAAAGAACAGTCTTACTTTAATTAAGAAAAGTGACATTCATAAATAAAGTGTACAAAAATATCCCACATTTCGAATCGAAATGCATATGAAAATATGATTTCCAAATGTCAACATGAAGACCCATTCCTGACCTTCTTGAACCTGTAACCCAGAAAATCCTATTTACTATGTGTCTTTTAGAATCATACAAATAAATACATTATTTAAAAGATGGAAATGTATACCTTTAAAGAATTCTGCAATCCAAGTTTTCAATTTCTTACACGTAAAAAATCGTCTGCTACCAAAGTGTCAACTTTCCGATAAAACGGGATTCTCAAGAAATTCCTCGGCAAATAGTCTCTTTCCAAATTCTTTAGTCATTTTTACCCATAAGCAAGACGTTATAAACACATTACATCCTATTCATTGTTTTTTCGCTTCCACGTACTATCTTATTTTGTTTTATAAAATGTTGAACTTTACTAACAAAATTTTACAAGATCGGTTTAGTTTGCTTAATATCCTTTGTCATTTACTGGCATTGTTACGTTGAATTTGTAAAACTAGCTATAAACCTAACGTAATTGCTGAGTCACATTCCAAAGTAATTATTTAATTTTTATAGCCCGATTGATAAACAGTACATCATTTCAAAGCTATGCGCAGAATAGGCCGACATATCGCATGAAAACACGGAGGGGGGTATACCTTGTGTCCAAAATTAATATTATTTTGATTAGAATATTCTGATGACAACTGCTTCTTTGCAAATGGTAAACATTGCAGCATTTTATTTTCGTCAATCGGTCGAATTCGGTATGCATTATGCTTCATAATAATAATAATATATCTATATATATATATATATATATATATATATATATATATATATATATATATATATATATATATATATATATATATATATATATATATATATATATATATATATATATATATATATATATATATATATATATATATATATATATATATATATATATATATATATATATATAAATGGAGTTCTGTGATGCTTTTCTACCAGGAGGAGAGACAAATTATAACTTAACTTATAACCAGTTAAGATTGTTATAAAATGACAATGTATGACAACCGTTGACATCAATCCTTAAATGTCACCAAGATTTCCTCTCAGAGCGGTCTAACCCCAATCCAAACCTAGCTAACAGCTATTGAGAGTCTGACTAGTTCCCAAATGGAACAGGAGGTGAGAAAAATTCCAACTATCGCGATCGGAATCGAACCCAGTTCGTGTTTCTCTTGGTCGGGTGCACATGCTACATTAAAAAAAAAAATGTTTCTGACTAGCTAGGCGAGTTACTATGTGGCCTCATATATATATATATATATATATATATATATATATATATATATATATATATATATATATATATATATATATATACATATATATATACATATATATATATATATATATATATATATATATATATATATATATATATATATATATATATATATATATATATATATAAAGATATATATATATATATATATATATATATATATATCACCACCCCTTTCATTTACCTTGACATCTGTCCTCGAATGCCAACCTGATTCACCTCTCCGAGTGGTCTAACCCCGTTCCCAACCTGACCACCAATTACTAGTCGGAAGAACCAGATGGGGAGACAAATTCTAACTAAGGCGGTGGTAATTCGAAACCGGGTCGCCACTCCAACAGTCGGGCCCACATACCACTAATATAAATGGTCGGTACTAGCTAAGCTGGTTATCAAGTGTTCTTCTATTCCAATACCGCGACACTTTCAAAACATGCTGCATGTCAGTCACTGGGAGTATTTCCAATTCTTAGCTCTGACATCACCACCCAGCCCGCAGACACCTTTAAAAAAATATAGTACAAAAGTGGGCTTCAAGAACATCCCCAATCAACAACCATCTATTTATTAAAGAAGATAAACTTTCATAAGTTTTCTTTGATCCATTGCATATCTATACTTGGGCCTTTTCTGTAATATTATTTTATTGTCACTACACAATTCTGGATTTATTGGAGTCCTCTCTGTGTTGTTGATAATAGCACTGAATCATCAGCAATGAGCAGATGCGCTGCACTCTTCTATCCCATCGTGCAAGAATAAGACAAACTGCGCACACAACCCTGTCTAATTCCTATATTTGAAGGGACAAAGTTGGAAAAATCTCAGTGTCATGAAATTCATCAATGTTAGAAATATCACGATATAAACACATAGTAGCACTTAAATTAAAGATTGTTTCTTGAAGGCCTCTTTTTGTATCTTACCCGGCATTAATTTTCTAAACATTTCATCAAATGCTTCGTTTACATCAACGAAGCGTTCAAAATGTTTCCCTTTTTTGAATTTTCACTTGTTAATATAAACATTTTATAGACAGTCAATTTCGTGTCACCTCATCTGACGGTGTTGCCCAGTGTGGTCCGAATCCCATGCACCTCCCTAGTGACGCCAATGACCTTTCTTTCATTCAGAACGAAACGTGATCACAAAACTCTATATGTTTCAGGCCAATCACCAGATAATGGAATCAATATAAATGATTATTAAAACTGATATCAGTATAATTTTCCGTAATTAAAATGGAATTATTGGGAACAAATATAAGATATGCACTTCAGTCCATCAATGCTACAATATAATTTCTTCATTAGAAATAATTTATTTTCGCGTAGAAGAAGATTATCATATTTGACATGAACATTTCTCAAGATAATCTGGTTTTGTTTCGTGGTGCTTGTATACGTTATTTCCTCTTAATGTCAGATCTTGTATATTCCTCCTTTAGAACACCTACACAAATATTTTACATCCCCCTTTCTCTGTCTCTCTGTCTCTGTCTGTCTGACTGTGTGTGTGTGTCTCTCTCTCTCTCTCTCTCTCTCTCTCTCTCTCTCTCTCTCTCTCTCTCTCTCTCTCTCTCTCTCTCTCTCTCTCTATATATATATATATATATATATATATATATATATATATATATATATGTGTCAGTTTCATTTGCACAAAATCTAGGAAAAACCATATCGATTTAACTCGGAGGAACAGGTATATTTAAACTCCACGAATTCGCACGGTAACTTCAGATAAAGTCTGGACGCACGTACCAGGTCCTGTTTGAAGGCCTCTGTGGCTATATCAATAAAGGAGATAGGTCTTATGGTGAATTTGACTGCACACTGAGGACAACCTATTCTTGGTGACAAAACCCTGTTGGGTCATAATGACTTCCGAACCATCTGGTCGAAATTGAAGATAACCTGGGCCAATAGATGGGGAAATGTAATTCACTGAATCCGCATGCCGAAGCTAACGCTATAAGAACACAGGTTTTGTATTGAAGGAGTCCTGGCGAAGTTCTGGCTAAAGGTTCGAATTTGCTTGAATTATTTAAGTCAGAAACCTGGAAAGATTCCTCTTGGAAAGCATTGTGAGTGATTTAGGCCTAGGTATGTTGTTGTTATAGGGTTTAACGCCATTTTTCAGCACAAGATAGGCTATACATGGCGACCAGTATTAAAGGTGGAGGAAGAACGCTGGAAAACCCCGGAAAGAACCACCGACCCACGAGAAGCTACTGGCAGGCTTTCTCACTTACCCACATTAGCAGAGTCTGGACTCGAACTCATACAGAGGTGAGATGGCAGTGATCCGTAACGGTCAGTGCTTTAGACCATTCGGCCACTCAGAGACCCGGCCTAGGTAAGATAAAGTTGGTCAACAAGTCGGAGATGTTTTTGTTATGACCAAGATCCTCTTAATAGCGACGAGGGAACGTGTCTGATATCACAGAGCGGTAGTCTTCCCAGCAATTGTTTCCAAAATTTTCTCCTCGAACAACCAGATCAAAATGTCGACTACTTATGGGATAGAGGCACTCAAATGAATGATATTGACCTTGTACCGGTACTTGAAAACACGCAACTTTCTCTAATAGGCCTTTAAAATGGACGGCCTTATATCTCGTGCAATTCTTTCCACGACTGAATAGGGACAACGATGGAACATATGGGACCGAAGCCGTTTGATAAGATTCGGCCGGGTTGAGATCTTCCTGGGTCCTGAGTGTGATCCATTTCCTGTTGGAAAAGGACACTGCGAAGTCGTCGTTTTCGGACCACCCGAAGGTGGGAATGAGGTAATAGGTTTAGGTGGTTGAGAAACTCCACACCTATATGCACAAACTGTTGGGATGGTACACAGAAAGGACTTTTTCCCAATTTATCAAAAAATCGAGATGATTTAAAAGAGATATGAAATCGTTCTTTCCTTTCACTAGATTTGAAATTTCAGTAAGTTTCAAGAGGATGTCGTGCAAATATGTCGACGTGGAAGTAGATGAACTTGTACGGAACAGGGAGACGATACAATTGAGTAGTTTAGTTAAAACACAAGTTCAAACTAAAAGGGAGAGTACAAAACTGATAAGAATTTCTTCAGTATGGAAATCGCAGGAATTTTAATGAGGACTGATGAATGGGAAAGTGAGAATACGCATCTGTCAGATCAAGAATGATAGAAAGTCGGTCGGGAGGATGGAGAAGCGGACTGAGATTTTGATCTCAATCTTGAATTTCGGTGGATTTGTCAACTGATTTAGATAGCAGATTGCAGTGGTTGTCTGAGTTTACCATTGGTCATCCTGACCAAAAAAAAAGCATGTTGTAAAACCCCGGAGACTGGATTCTAAACAATCTCCATTGTCCGCTTCTTGGTGAGTGCACTGGTATCTTGCTGTAACAGTTTATCTATTACCGCATCCGATGTTACTTCTGTGAGGAATGGTGACCACGAAAGGAGAAGGGTTTGGTAAACGATATTCGAAGCCCCTCTGAGACAATTTAGTTAGCCCATTCACTTGGATAACAGATTGATCCAACATTGTTTGTGAAAGAAAAAAAAAACAAATGAATTGGCGCCTACCGGATAGTTACATTCGTGTGGTCGTGAGCACGAGTTAATGGCGACTGCGTGTAGCCTTTCAATGTAGAGAAAATGTTTCCAACCTCCTTGATAAGACTGTCTCTGAGATTCAGTAGTAGATTGTCTCATTATATAGGATCGAGATCACGGCTGGTTTTAAACTTGTGCAGTACATGCTCCCATACAACCCTCGTCTCTGGTCATCACGTCTTTGGGGATAAATGGGAGATTATATAAGGTATTGGTTGATACACAGATAAATGAAGGGGCAGTTGCTGGGTTGCCTGTTTTTGCGCTTTCTCCATCTTGCCACTGAACAGCAGAGGTAATCCGAAGGCTGCGGTACACAGAGTCACGGTGCGATGTGGCTTGAGCGAGGTTCAACGTAAGCACGCGTTCCATCGCACAAGACCAATGTTAACAGAAGCAAAGTATTTGCGATTGCATGACGGGCCACTCTGTTAATTACGTTTTATAATTTAGTTGTTGGTCTTTCCTGCTAGCTTGAAAATCTAGAGAGACACAAAGTCCAACAACGGAAACGTGGTCACTACTATATCGTGAATGAGCTTCGAAGTAGTATGCAAAATACCTTTATCAACCTTATAGTAAGCTGGCGAAGTCAGAGTAATCTCAACTAAGTTCTTGTCCAACACAAGAAGAGCTGTAAAAAAAGGCACCAGAATGGGTCCTATATCAGAGATGCAAAGGACGCCTCAGTTGAATCTCTGTTTAAAAAAAAAAGGCATTGGAATTGCCTAGGTCACTGATCGTTGCAGATATTCACTCTGCAAATTACTTGATTTTCACAAACTACTGGAGAAACGGGAAGGAAGGACCTGTTTCCTGCTCGTCAGTATCGACTGAGGTCTTGACCCTGTATGCCATTGTAGAAGATGGGGGTGGTGGACATTCTTAGTCCAGTGACACCTGATATATTTCCTCTATTACTGCCATAAAGTTGTACTTAGTTGGCTCCATTAAGGGACCTAGTTATGAACCATGGTCAGGTTTCTTGGGTGGTACTGTTCCAGATCAAGATCAGTATGCAGATAATACATTCCTTAAGGCACTAATGAGATCATCACTAAGATCATAAAGCTACCTTCCAAGATGTAAGCCAGAGTAAATGGCTGGCTGTATCCACTGGATGTGATTGTTTGTATTGGCACAGACAGCTTATCCAAAACACATTTAGCCAATATGGGTATCTGGCATATGGACAGTAATGTAGATGGTCATTGAATAGTATGGATCTAGAGCCAGGTTGGCTGGATACAGTTGATAGAGAATGAAAATGAGGTGTGGTAAAAAGGTACAGCTCATTCAAATCCTTAGTAAACAACATGTGCCCTAAGGCCATCTTTAAACATGCAGGGGGGATTTATGTTAACTGGGCTGCCTAGAAATTGGTGGAAACTCCCCAAAGTGTTGCAGTTCTTGACTAAAGTAGAAGACAGATGGACAGGGAAAAAAAATGACCAGAAATAATAAACTCTGTTGCTGCTTGCTATGCCAAACAATGCTTCTTTATCTCCCAAGATGGCACATACTGTGAAGAAGTTGTAGCTTCCTCCATTTCCCCTGATGACAGTAGAATGCAGTGTACATCATATCTTTGTTGGGGGAGGGGCCCCAATTACATTCTCACTAGGCTAGCCAAAGACAGTATTAGGGTGAATAACCAAATATCTCTGTTTCATGCAGTTTTCCTTAGCACTTTTGACCATGTATTCTCTGACCAACTGGTGCACATGATGTATAATTTGTATAGGCATTAACAATGCCAGAGACACCCAATATACATGGGATGAAAGATAAATGGTATGAGCAAGCATGAATACAGAAAGTTTTATTACAATGTAGCCATGTAGAATGATGCACTAAGTCTATATAGGTGAATACGTGAAATACAATCCCTTAATTATGTGTGAACATTAAAGAATATTTTATACCACCTGTAGAGTGATCCTAAATGCATTAAAAAAATAACAAAATCCTCAATGAATGTGATTTAACTTATCAACTCATTTGGAAGGCAATGTGGATGATGTTATCAGTTCACAGTGAAAGCTTAAAAATAGCACCACTTGTTGGTGACAAGTGGAGGTAATGCCCTATGTACAATAAAGACAGAAAAGAAAAAAAAATTGTTCTTTTGGGAGGGCTGGATTTGGGAGGTAGTTGGGCTTTTATTCTTAATGTTAAAGTGATTGGGGAGCATAACCAGAAAAATTAATCTGGCCTCTCAAGTGTTCACAAGTTCAGCCAGTTAGATGCAACGTCACCTCACAAATATTTGTGGATATTGCTTTTAACTGAGCTCGTCTGAGTTGTCTAAGATATAAGCTTATATACCAAATCTAATAAAAAATATGGCTCAGTGTTAACAATCTCTGTCAACAAGATGCATAATCATCTCAATAATATGCATGGATGTCACTCATACTTCTCCAAGATCTTGATGATATAAGCTTATATACTTAATTTGATCAAGGTCTGATTAGAAACAGGATTGTTCACAAACTGATGGACAAAGGATAAAAGGCCATACCATAAGCCATTGAGTCAGGTGAGCTAATAAAGGGAAATATGTTTAGTGATATGAAAATAAAGTCAAGCCATCTCCATATCTGACAAGTATTTTTTTGAGAATCATTCTAGGAAGGTTTTCACTCCAAAAGCATAAATGAAAAAATAGTTGAAGATTTTTATTAAAAAAATCAAAACTCTGCTTTGGTGGCATGATAATTTCTAATCTACATTCACATAAAACATGGTTATAATATTTCACTTGTCTATCTCTTGTGGTTTTTCCAAACTGGGGTTAGTGTCAGGCAATATGGCACCCTGTGTGAAACAGTCATTTGGTGGCCTTCCCTACATCAATCACTAAAATATTTGCTGATAAGAAAACTTTGAAGAAATTCAAGTTATGACAAAATAAAAGGATTTGCAAATGAAAAGACAGGTTTTTGTTTCATTGTAGCTAACTTTTAAATTTTATGCACCTTTTCTTCTCAGATTTGGCACCCATTAGATAAAGGTGCTCATAGCTTGCACCAGCCTTGTTGCTTTCTGTAATAATGAGTTTCCTTGAATGGATGGATGTGATTTTATCAAGATGGCACAGCTGCAAACTGTGGGAAACAAAAAAAAAAATCTGCAGTTTAACTTTGCACTCACTGTGTAGCTGGCAAGTTATGCCAGTCAATATTGTAAACCAAGACAGAACAAAAATAGCTATGATGAGAGAGAGAGAGAGACAGAGAGAGAGAGAGAGACAGAGAGAGAGAGAGAGAGACAGAGAGAGAGAGACAGAGAGAGAGAAGATGCCAACTGGAGGTGCTTTTGCTTTCGCAAAGTTACCTCTGGAAAGCTGTAACAATAATATTCCAAAGGAATTGCTGCTCTAATGGCTGAAAAGAATTTAATCTATTCTAGGTGATACCATTTCTTCCTTTAAAATTTGTTGGTTGAAACCATTTCTGATATTCGTCAGTAATAATTAGATTTTGGTGTACATATTGGATGTCAGATTGACATCGTTATCATTTAGGACCAACAAGTCATCATTTAGAACCAACAAGTCATCATTTAGGACCAACAAGTCATCATTTAGGACCAACAAGTCATCATTTAGAACCAACAAGTCATCATTTAGGACCAACAAGTCATCATTTAGGACCAACAAGTCATTATTTAGGATTGACTAGACATAAGAAATCTTTTGGTGGAAATAACTTGTTGATATGAATTTCTGTTTTGGATGAGTAATGATAACATATTTAAGATGGTGGCCATATTGGATATTAAGTTGATACAGTACCAATTCCATTTAGGACCAACTAGACATATTTAGTCTTGGTGAAAACACAATATCAATATAACCAGCCATCTTGAAGAAGACTCATAAAAAGATTTCAAGATGGCTGATATAGCAACCATATTGGATATCATCTCAGTAACATTTTCATTAATTAATTAACTAAACAGTAAGTATTGGAGTGAAAAACCCAGGTATCTATTACCATCCATTCTGAAGGAGTAATAATAGCAAGACTTTAAAGAAGGACACTGTAGTGGCCTTTTCAGTCATGACATCAGCACCAGTTTTATTTGGGACCCACTGGACATCATTAGAAGTCTTCTGACAAAAATCTCATTTTAATAAGATTTTCTGTTTAAAAGAAGCCATGAAAACATGATCGTCAAAATGGCTGCTGTGGCTGCCACACTGGACATCAGGTAAGCACCATTGACAGTTGGAACCAACTACTTTACATGATAAGAAGTCTTCTTGTGAAACTCCATGGTGCTGTTACCATCCATTCAGGAGGAGTAGCAATAACAAAGATTTTCAATATAGTCACTGTAGTGACCATACTGGGATGTCAGAGTGGCATCATTTTTATTTAGAACCAACTAGACCATGGGATGAATGTTAGTGTAAAGTTTCATAGCAATCTGACAAGTAGTTTAGGAGTAGTGATAAAAAACTTGTGCTAATGGACAACATATGATGGACAACACACCATCCCAAAGACCATGGAGAGTTAAAAGAGGTCACACTTTCCAGTCTCTTGGGTCTTCATGACTGGAGTGACTCAAAATTTTGACCTCTTTCAGAACCATCTCTAAAGTGCAAATAACTGAATAAAGCCAACAAAAAGGAATGATATTTTATTGGAATCCTTTATGGATATTACAAAATTTGTTATGAGTTCATTGTCATCAAAACATCTAACAAAACCAGTGATCTAGACCTGTAGGGCTCAAACTCAAGAGCATATTGTAACATATTGTAAAATGTTACATTCAGCACCTTAAATATTGGATGAAGATATTACACGATGTATAAAATAGACCTGGCAGCATAAATTAGGGTTCTCAAACATGCCACCCACTGGCTTCATGCAGCCCGCCAAGCCGTATCCTGTGATATGCAAAATGATTGATGTCACAAGGTGTCATGGGAGATAACAAAGGTGGTACAGCACTTGTGCATTGACAATAACCTCATGTGGCCTTAATGGTGGTTTGAGTTTGAGACCACTAGCAAAAATCATTAAGTCCACTCAAAATATTTATGCATCAAGAAAATGACATTTTTAAATAACTACAATGGCCTAATTTCATCAAGAGAACTGGACTCAAGTTATAACTGACTGAAACTGAAGTCTGACTTAAAACTGACCAATCAAGTATTTTAAGTCTAGACTTAACTTTTAACTTTAAGTCATGTTCTTGCTTAACCAGACAAGGCATAAAACTTTCACCAACAGAACCTGGGGACAAATTTAAGTTTAGAATCCAGTGATTACATTTGCTGAAATTAACTTTACATATTTTGATGAATCATATGTCTTAAATCTAGAACAAACTTATAACTTCATGTTGCTAAAACTGAGACCAAACCTTGAAGTTCTACAGCTTTCTAGACAGAATTACTTCAAGTGTCTGAGATATGAAATATCTTCAAAGACATTTATGGCACACACAATCAAAATTATCTGCTCTAACTAATTAGCGCCTATTGAATATTCTTGCAAATTTACAATCTTTCTCTTTGGAGAAATTATGTTTATAACTATTGATTTTTCAGTGTAAGTCAGAGTCTTTCACTTGGAAGCTTTTATAATTCCAGACCAGATACAGTCTAGTTAAGACAGCTGAAGTCTAGTTAGAATTGTTTTAATCACAAATACTTGGAAAACTCATATTTTTAAAAAAATTGCCATCCCTGGATATCATGTGCAGTTCAAGTGAAACAGCCCTTAGGACAGTTTTAACCTGAGTGTAATCAATCATTAAGACAGGTTTAACCTGAGTGTAACCAATTATTAGGACAGATTTAACCTGAGTGTAATTAATGAATTAATGATTAAGACAGGTTTAATCTGAGTATAGTCAATGATTAAGACAGGTTTAACCTGAGTGTAATCAATGATTAAGACAGGTTTAACCTGAGTGTAATTGATGATTAGGACAGGTTTAACCTGAGTGTAATTGATGATTATGTTTAAGATGATTAAGATGAAGACAGTTTTATAAATCTTGTAACAGTTAAGCAAGCTTAATTGAGATGGTTTTCATCCGAGTGTAATCAATGATTAAAAAAAGAAAAAAACTCAGTTTATGGACATTTTGCAAATAACTGATTTATTTGGTGATTCATTATCCAACATTAGCATCTATATTTGACAAGGAATTATTAAAAATTTGTGGAACTATGACACTGTGGTCCCTAAAATCAGGAATCTTAACAACTGTAACTTTATGAATGAAAATACTCAACATATACATCTCTGCCAACACAGAGACATTACACGAAGGCTCATTTATATATATATAAAACATGCAATTTAGTTTCAATAATGTACATAAATAGCTTTCATATAGGATATATTGATCTAATATTAAAATATAAGAGCTATTCATTGTGTTCCACATACATTGACATCAAAATGTCAACTTGCAGAAATAACCTGTAGGAAGCATAACCAGAACAAAATTATGAAACAATTTGAAAGTTCACTATGACTTTACGATATCAAAACGATAATGAATCAAGTACATGTAGATGGTTTATGATGTCTTGAGGTACATATACCATATTTACAAGTGTACAACAAACATCTAACTATAGACAACACAGATCCAAAATTGTCATAAAATTATTTTCAGATGGATCTTGATTTAAACTCTTCATCCTATTCTTGATTTCCTGCAAAACAATGTAGACACTGATTGCATGTGAATTATATACTGGCAGATCTGTGTTTATGCTGTTCATTCTACATAGTGTACGTCAACCAGGCTTTATACACATTATGTAATGGCTTAACAGTTTACTCTTGATTTCCTGCAAACAGAGCAGACCAAGACTGCCTATTTAATGGTAGATCAGGGTCTATGCTGTTCATTTAACTCTGGATTTCCTGCAAATAGCATGAGCATTATGTAATGACAGAGCTGGGTTTGTGCTGTTTGACAGTGGATGGTTTACATACACAGGTGAATACGATTTTATGGAATAAATGGAAAGGTATTTAAACACAATGACCATTAAAATTTAAGTATTTTAAAAATGAATTTTTATTACAATCGAGAACAGAAAAAATTATACAAGCAATTAAATGCCCATTAATATAAAGTAGACAATGACCTGTCAGCTTCTAATTAAGCTACAATCTAAAGCAATAAACAAGAATTCAATGATCATGATTACAATGAAATGCAAATTTTAAAAGAATTCAATTTGTCCAAGATCATTAATAAAGACTAAAAGTGTAAATTGTATTTCTTTTGAGTCAGGTCTAGAACATCACTAGTAATTAACAGTCTGAATTTACATGGTAACATTTTCATTCATTTCTTGACTAGTTTCAGCGAGCAACAAAGACAGACTGATTTTAATTGATGTAAGTACAACGTAACTTCCCCAAACTAGTCTTTCTTCAATCTGACTTCCTCTGCATACAGAACACAAAAATCCATTCTAATACTTATCAAATTTTTTTATACTGGCTGCTTCTATAGAATGACCAAATTTTTGCTCCTAACAGTGTTTGATTAAGGGAAGTTTTACTGTATAATTTACACAGAATGCCATTTACTATAGCAAAATCAATGACTTAAAATAAAAATGGACAAGAGACTCAAATGTACACTAATCTCCAATATAAATATCAATGGATGAGATAAGCTTAATTGTGGGAGATCACAAAAAATAAAATTCCACTGAACAGAAAATTTTCAACCCTTTAGGACAAAAAATCTTTAGTGGGAATTCTTTGTTATGATCACATGTTTACAATCATTAAAAATTGTATCTACAGCAAATACAAGACAAACATGGTCTTATGTTTTTACCACCATTCTTAAATAAATAATGCTACAACTAAATTACAAAACAAATCACACTAATATAGTAATGTTTAAAAAGATCAGTTCTAGTGTAATTAAAAATGGCAAATTATCATTATTAAGGCAAATTATATCACAAAATTTTAATCAAGATACAGTGTGGTATATCAACGCATGAAATGGTTAATTTTTATGAAGATTATGGGAAATAAAGGAGGCCAGCTCCTACACATTTATAAAACCAAGACACTACAACAGATTGTCATACAGAAACAACAAAAACATCTAATTAGCATGTTAAAATTAATTAATTACAAGAACAGGCTATTGTTTTATAAACATGACAGAACTGAACATATAACACAACCTAACATAACACAACATAACATAACATACATTATATAATATCACTTTAAATTAAAAATGGTACTAGATTTTTAAATTATTTTTTTTCTTCACAAGTACAAATTACATTTTTTGCAGGTACACTATTTTCATCAGCTTTGAAACAATCTTGGATTTAAGGATTTTACTTTTATTTCAAACACTGACTAGATTCTGTTTGCTGTGGGAAGGCAAAAAAATTCCTTTTCACAACTTGAAAGTGTAATTACATGCTGAGGTCTGTTTCAGAAGCTAGCTAAAATAAAGTGTATGTTGTAAGATCACCTTCCTTACTACAAGAAATTAATTTTTATTTTGTAAAATACGTTTCTCCAAAAATATTTACTTGATCATAATACAGTAGTAGAATTACGACTACCTTGTTTTACAGTTGAATAGAGACTCATCTTGAGTAGCAGTAGTAACTTAAGTATTTATGAGATTTGGTATAAATCCCTGTATCAAGGGGAGATCTTTCTAATTGCCACCTAGATGGGTAGATAACTTTTAGCTTTTTAGCTAAAATGTTCTAGTCTGGAAGGGTGTACTTGTGAGGTGGTAGTAGCTCTCTTAAGGTATTATGATCAGGTAACACATCTGAAAAAGAAATGACTACTTTTCTTGCACAGAGTCACAATTACACTATTAAGACAAATTATTGTTATTGAGGCAAATTATAATAATATAAACAACTACTAAGCAGACATTAAATAAATTTGTTAACATAAGTACATGTTATTTGCTAGGAACTGAATTCCAGTGATAGATCCATTGAGATTCAGTATGGGAGTCAGTTAAATGTACATTTTTAGTGAAATAAATACTTTTTTTTCTGTTGAAAATTGTCAATTTTAATCAGAATGAAACCACCCCTTTTCTAAACTGAACCTAAACAGTAAAAATGCTGGATCAAATTTCATGATCTAATATGAACAGTATCCAAATTTTAACTTTTGCCACAAAAATGTAAATATTGCTGAAGTATTAAATATAGGTCACAAAAACCTCATTTTGCAATAAAGATGTACTTACTAATATGCATCCCTAACCAACCAAGCCTCATAATTCTTCCCTAAGATAGCAAGCATATAGCATGCCAAAAAACTTGCAGTGATGAGTTAAATGCAAAAGCTTTATAACAAAGCCAGTAAAAGTAAAATATAAGTCACAGTCATCTACTTTTGTTGTATGAGTGTGATATAAAACAGATGCATATTATCAACAGTTTTTGAGAAATGAATTTCAAACAAAATGTAAAACATGCATGACAAAATCAGGATTTCAGACCAGTAGATTTAAAAAATCTAGTCAGCAGATTAGCTTCAAAATTAGTAGGATGTCTTATCTACAAAAATTGTATGCATTTGAGGGCAACTGAAAACAAAACAAGTGCATTTTTTTATTACCATAATATATACTCTCATCATGTAATAATCAAACAGCAAATTTTTAAAATGAATCAGATTCTGATAGGTATAGTGAATTAAATGAAAAAAGGAAGATTTGTTTATCACACAGTTTACTGAAAAGATTTTTATTGTAGAAAATCCACAAGCAGTTTTAGTTTCCTTCACAAATTTACTGTCTAATGTCCACTAATGACATTCATTGTAATTATAAAGTTATAATGGACACTCAGGACCTTTGCTATTCACTAATCTAAAATCTGCCTTGCATTAAAGACTAAGTGCAAACTCTAGACATTTGCTAATAATTGCACTGACTTAACTCTGATATCCAGCAGTGCTGAACTCTTTATGATATTATTTAGCTGATGTTTTTCTCTGCATTGGGTGGAAGTGAATGCTTTAGCATTATGACATGACCAAAACAAAGATAAAAGCTGCCCTAAAATATTCATCATTAAAACATTTTGAAAAAAAGAATAACTAATCAAGACAAACAAATTGTTATGCAGTGTTTCATAAAAATCATATTTTGTTTGGTCTCTCCTCTTTAACTTGCTTCCACAAAAGTAAATCCTGATCAAAGACACCCATGCCATGATTGACCATCTTGATTCAGTTATTACTTACAATGCCTAAATAAATGTCCTGCATTTGGCCTTAAACTCTATCAGATTACAATTAAAAAACCAATGTACAGCTTGTTGTGTTCATATGTGAGCCATTATGTAACAATTCTTAGATTAGCACTCACTCATCAAACATTACTGCACTAGTCACTGCACTCATGGAAAAATGTCCCTATCCCCTGTACAGCAATTTCAAATGGTTTCTGTAATATGTGGATGGAACACATACTATTTTTTTCCTTAAAAACTTTTGTTTAAAAACAACCTTCTAATTTTCCATAGCAGTAGATTTTAGCTTTAAAATGGTATGAATGGTGTACAGCCTTTAATTATCCCATTGGCAGTAGAATCAAATTTATGATAAAATATGAGCTATTGTAACTTATTTTTATGATCATGGTGAAGCACTTGTCAAAATGCATCCCCTTACCAAGTTTAAGATTCCAGGTATGACTCTGTATATACAGGGTGCAGAAACCAACGTGGTCATGAACTAAACACAAACTTACCCAAGAATGTACGAATGATGTACAGATAGAAAGTGCATACCCTTGGTTGCTTCCCCTTAGTGTAGTACCATGAAACCTACTCCATACTGTTGCCAAGGAATTACAAAGAATGAGATGAAGAAACTATATCTACATGCTCTGATATGTGTGATGATGACAACACAGGATAGCACAATAGTTCTCCTCTACTCTGTAGAGGCAAACTAAATCAATGAAATACTGTCATGAGATTAGTACAATGACATATAAGATGCCCAGCATCTTCACAATAACAATAAATACAAAGACATACATTTACGCTGTGTACCAATAGTTATTAAAAGAAAAAGAAAGGTTACAAAGGGCTAAGATTCTAAGATAAATAAGTCTAAAATTAATCATTTTATATTAATCACCACTAATTTGTGATCTAATTAAACTTTAAGGGCAAAGTAGTAGAAGAATGGCACACCTGCCATCAGTGCCTTGACATGTGTCCTTCTGAATAAATACCATATGGTCAGCTAGGTTCACTGGCCACTATGCAATGTAGCAAATGATGAATACATTTAGCTACTGGAATTTTCAATTGTATTTTACATAATAAAGCACCTTTTTTTTGGGACCACCAGCAGCACAACCCAACCAATACTCTACAATTCTCCTTCTTCCCTCTGTATCTCTCCCTCTCTGCCCCATGGTGAGAATGGTTGAATAATAATAATAATAATAATAATAATAATAATAATAATAATAATAATAATAATAATAATAATAATAATAATACTTTATTTATAGAAGGGTGACTCATTAGTCAAGGATTATTCTCCCTTTGAAGTTCTCTTAAGGAGAGTATAACAATATTCATTATATGAAAGCAGTAAATATTTTTTATTTTAATATGTTTAGTATTAAAATACTAAATTCCAATAAAATCTATTAGAACACTTACATACTTTTTATATCTTTTCTTAAATACTGTAATATTTACAGCAGATTTTACATGTAGTGGAAGCTTATTCTACACAAATGAGTCACAGTATTGGAAGCTCTTTTTAAATTGCTGTTCTTTTTTTGGTGCTTGAAGGTTTTCATGTGACATTGATCTCAACTGGTACTATGTTGAAAAAGGCCTGAATTAACTCTAAAAATGCTGCTGGTTCAGTTGTCAAGTGATGTATTGACTGTAAATACTTCTTAGGGTTTCATTTCTTGATAGTAACTAGAGCTAACCATTGCTATGGAGACCACCTTGAACATAAAATATGATTTGGAAGGCAACTGAACCCCATTGCAAAAGAAGCTAATCTAAACAGTAAAACATTCATTCAGAAGAGGAAAAAGAAAAACACTGACAACAAAAGAGAAACAAATATATAAAAATTAAAATAAACTTTTGAGAACTAATGTACAGCTGCATCAAATTGCCTATTCTAGAATTGCACCAAGATAAAAAAAAATGCCACTTCTCACACGGAGATGTAGAAGATTTACATAACAGGACAAAAATCAAAACGTCAGAGCTACCATTAAATGCCTGGTGAAAACATACTAAGAAACTAACATGTCTCCCACTCACCCTATCACTGCTTCATGATGCAATGTATGCTAAGGCAACACACTGTATCAATAGTAACTACATATATATATATATATATATATATATATATATATATATATATATATATATATATATATATATATATATGCACACAAACACACTGTATATACCAAAATTCTCAGCTAAGCCCATACAGAATGAAAAGCACACTGTCATAATTGATCAATCGTTATGACTTTTTCCTTTGTTCAATAATAAGCCCATCCAACCAAACACCACACATTCATCCATTTTTTTTTCAAAGAAATTTATGCTTTAAACTTCTGTCAGACTTATCATGGGAGAATTACTGTCTTGGGTCCAAGCTAAATTCAACTAAAAGCAATAAATAAAGAAAAAACAGCACAAACCCAATTCTATCAACACCATTATGTGATGACAGGTCAGGGTCTATGCTGTATGTGTGTAAAATACTGATAAATATGGAATAGCTCTTTTGGAGACTGTTGGACATGTGCACTTTTCTTCCATATTCAAGAAAAGCAAATACCTGTCATTTCATTTAATCAAAGCACGAGTCTAATGCTGATTTTCAGCCTTGACCAGAACTAGATTCTTCTATCTAGGACTGTAAAACATAATTTTCCAAGCTACTTGTCCAGGAAAAGTCTTTGGAAGAAAAAGACTCATTCTGATTAGCTTTTAATTTGTTTTCACTTTTATCTTCACTACTGTCTTCATTTTCCAAAACCTAATGTTAAAGCTAGATTCTAAAAATTGCAGCATTTATAATAGTTTTTTTTTTGAGTATGCTTGTGTTTGTACTATCTTTCATATCTGAGTATGGACTGTTGTTGTAAGGTTTAATGCCTTTTTCAGCTAATATGCTATACATGGAAGCCAGTATAACTGGTGGATGATAACCCCTGGAAAACCCAGGGAAGAACCAATGACACAAGAGAAGCTACTGGCAAGCTTTCTTACTTACCCACATTAGCCTCACATGGACTGTAATGTAATTCATTATATACTACCATGTATTTGCCCAAAATGGCATTGGGTACCTGAACTCTGAAAGGGACACTTAATTAGGCAATGTTTCACATACCCTACAGATTTTGGAGTCTTAGATAATCTGAAACAATTGAATCAAACATCTATTGAGATATCTAGGACTTAGTGTCCTCTTTTTGAAATGAAATATCTTATTCCCATAGCTGCCAAACCTCTAGGCTCCCAATTAGTGAAAATAGGGATACAAATTCGTGAATTTTGACGTGAATTAGTAAAGTGGGAATATTTATTAAAACAAATGTTTAGCATGGGATTCAGCTGATAAGCGAAGATTGTGTTCAACAAGAAAACTCACAATGTTTTAGCGTGGGTAGCTTGCAGGTCTTCCATCGATGGTTTAAAATATTCCACAGCTAAAATCTGCTGAAGTTCTTAATTTTCCCAACCTTTATGTGTTTTTTGCTAACAATGTGCTTCCTTACATCATCTCTGCCACCATGCCCAATGCTAAAATTTGTGGCACACTTCAAAAAGCATGATGTATATTGGTGTTTGATGGCAAAATGCATGGCCAATTTTTGGTATATTCCAAACTAAACTTCACTTTTTGTGCAATACATTGCTCTTTCCTTGGTGGTGAAGACATTTTCAACATCAATGCCAAACGGTAATTGAAATTAGTGTTGACAGCACATGTGAGGAGCAAATTCCGGTTAGGCCCCCGTTTTTCTCAAAAGCATTTGTAAAACTACTCTAATACATATAGATTAAAATATGCTAAAATGCTTGCTACCAGGCCAACTGTATCAATCGGGTATAGTTTTACTAAAATCATGATATGCAATTCCAGACCATTTCAGCAACTGCCGATATCATGACCAGCACTTAACAGGAAATTGGTTATTTTATTAAAGATTTAAAATAATTGAAAATTGCTTAAAAAGTCGTGAAATTCATGCCAAAATTGTAATGGTTGGTATCTATGTATTACTAATGTTGTGCAAGTTGTGTACCACCTGCAAATTAGAAACATTCTGACCGAATCATACAATGCTAATTATTTGCAGACTTTGTGTGTAAACATGCCTTTTGTTGGTGGCCTAGAAAGTCAAATGTCAGTATGCCATATTGAAACTTACTATAAGACAATTCCAGACCATGCACAAAATGGCAACTTTGTTATAAGAGAAAATGCTAATCTGGAAAAGACTGCCATATGTGGTGTGTCAATCTTGCTGAAGAAAATGGATTTTTTTGTTTCTGAAAAGTTGCATTTGTCCAGGATTAAACTGTTTTCTTCAGGCACTTTTCTGGCAGAGAGACACTGACTAGTCCAAAGTGTTGAGATACCCCATTTCTACTTGTACAGACTAGTCCTGAGTGTTGGGCTGTCCTATTTCTACTTGTACAGACAAGTCCCAAGGGTTGGGCTATCCTACTTCTACTTGTACAGACTAGTCTTAAGTGTCAGGCTATGGCACTATTTCTACTTGTACAGACTAGTCCTGAGTGTTGGGCTGTCCTATTTCTACTTGTACAGACAAGTCCCAAGGGTTGGGCTATCCTATTTCTACTTGTACAGACTAGTCCTAAGTGTGAGGATATACTATTTCTACTCCTACAGACTAGTCCAAAAATGTTGGGTTATCCTATTTCTATGTCTACAGACCTAGCTCAATGAGAATTTTTTTTCTGAAATATGAAGACAAACACTGAACATTACACATGTTGAGCATATCTGACTGTGCTTGGTTTATGATGCAAAAGTTTCTATTTATACTCATTTCTAGTTTTTCATGCACAGTTATAGACGAGAAGATACGTGCCATATACTCACAAGACCAACTGCAAACTGCACAGACCCTTATAAACCATCACATAATGCGACAGCAGATCTGGGTTTGTGTAGTTTGTAAGAGTAATCAGGAAAACAAGCAACACAGACTCTGATTTGCTAGCACATTATGCGATAACAGGTCCGAGTCACTGTTGCTTGCAGTTGAACTTGACTTAAAAGTGAGCATGTATGGCACTGAATGAGCTTTAAGTTATCATTCAGGTCATGTTACTATACTACAGTCCCTGGCCAGGATACCACTGCCAAAGTCACAGCACCATCAATAGTCTTGAGGAGTTCAACAGCTTTAGTGTGAGTCACACTCACCAAACTGTGTTCATTCACACTCAAAATTATATCACCGCACCTGGAAAATTACAAACAAGTTAATCAGAATGTTGTGCCTTTTATAATATTATCTGACAACAAAACGTACAATTCTTTGAGTCTAATAAATGAACCGACATAATGTGAATAATAATAAAACTGAATGCTATTTAATTAGACAAAGTAAAATCATCACCTATCCCAGTATTTAAGTGAAGAGTCTAATACATGAATAGAATACTGCATCTTTGTAGAAAAAGTCTTGGCAAATACAATCAATATCTTGAACTGCGACAATCTTTGAGACATTCTTTAGCAGCTCTGAAACTTTCATTTCATTTGATAAATGCAACGGATTCAACAGCAGTAACAAAATGTAAAGCAGTCTATTTTAGAATTCAAGATATTCTTTTTAGAACAGGTTTACAAATATAGTCCCTCAATACCACTATCATCCATCCAACGTTCTCCTCCCATATAAAAACTTCATAGACTAGAAATATTTCCTTGAAGTGGGTTAAAAAATATCTTCTTGGCTCTACATCTTGACTTACTTAAGCCGCCCATCCTTGGAAGCTGGAGTATCAAGGACAATAGACTTGATGAAGATGGGCAGGTTTCCTTGACTGCAGTCACAACCACCAACCACAGAGAAGCCTAAACTGCCAGTAGGGCTCCGTAACAGTGTCACGGTCTTTACAGTCTGACATGATCTGGAGAAACAAAAAAAAGTCCAAATGAATGATTTTCTGATGCAACAAATTAAGGGTGGGGAGTGGAATGGATTTGGGTGTGGAATGGGGTGTGGTGTGGAATAGGGTGTGGTGTGGAATGGAGTGTGGTGTGGAATGGGGTGTGATGTGGAATAGGGTGTGGTGTGGAATGGGGTGTGGTGTGGAATGGACTATGGTGTGGAATGGGGTGTGGTGTGTGGAATAGGGTGTGGTGTGGAATGGGGTGTGGTGTGGAATGGACTATGGTGTGGAATGGGGTGTGGTGTGGAATGGGGTGTGGTGTGGAATGGAGTTTGGTGTGGAATGGGGTGTGGTGTGGAATGGAGTGAGGTGGTAGAACCAGTTTGTGGCATGTGTGTCATTTTTGAGATAGCAATATCTATTTTTCTCATTCAATATAACTCATAAAGTACCATCTTTACTCACTTATAAGACAAGTCTAACTGCAAATGGCACAGACCCAGATTTGCCAGACCATACTGTGCCAGTAGATCTTGGTCTGTTGAGGTTGTTAGGAGTAATTAGCAGAGCAAAGAACACAGACCCTGATCTGCAGAAACATTAAGCTATGACATATCCGGATCTTTGTTGTTTGCAGTTTGACTTATAAGCAAGTATATATGATATGAAAGACTCCCACCCAAGTTTTAGTGGCGTTTTCAAACACTCAGATACTTGTACTGTAACAATAATCAAGGATCTATAGTAAGAATTGATCTAAGAAGAAATATTCATGTTTGGGAATGAAAAACACTAGACTGTAGTCTGGTCAATGTCCATTCTTTTCTTGTCTCCTTTGGTGAATGCTACCATTAAAGGAGACCAGAAA
The DNA here is from genome assembly GCA_016746295.1 of Potamilus streckersoni. Lineage (NCBI taxonomy): Eukaryota > Metazoa > Mollusca > Bivalvia > Unionida > Unionidae > Potamilus > Potamilus streckersoni. Next base: position 1,383,031 of record JAEAOA010001311.1, read on the forward strand.
TCAATGGAAATATAGAATAATAATGATAAAAGCACTATAGAAAACCCTATTCTGAAGAATCTTCTGTGACCATAATGCCAATATTTAAATATTGGCATATCTTCAAGGAGATGAATTTCCATGACCTTGTATGCATAATTTCTGTGCCTATTCGGTTGCTTTCTTGATGTGACATCATAGTAGTGACTCCAGCATCCCAAATGGCAGTTGTCAGAGTAAAACAGCAATGCCATTTTGCATTGCTTACGGGTGTAATAGCACATTACGAAAAGGCTGTGGACAACATATTTTTTATTTTCAAGAAGATAAAGAGATAAAGAAAGTATAGATACATTATTGCAAGTGAGTAGATTTCAAAGCAATGCCATATAGCTCATCTGTGCTCATTACATTTCTCATAGGAACGTTACAAGAGGGATACTGAAAAAATGGCAGCTCTAGGATATGCAAATGCGATGCCTAGCACTGTTCCTGACATACCATTGGATATTTTAAATCCTGGGAAAAGTGTTAAACATTTGAGTTACAAAAATAGGCAGAAGGCCAAGTATGTGACAACAAAATGCAACAATCACTTCACAGATCTTTTATCAACAAAGCAGTGTTAAAAAATATGATAGTCCAACACCTGGGGTGACATTAATTTTAGCTCAGGCCCATCCTGTATTCAAAATGAGATGCCCACCAGGCTTGAAAGAAAAATTATTTGCTTGAGGAAACTTTGATTGCACTGATGAAATGAGTAAATGTATTTCAAGATGTTGGCATACATGCCTTAACACAGCACAATCTAAATCAAATCAACATTGTCCAAGGTGAAACTGAGATCTGAGATGAAATGGAAGCTTTGCTAAAATTAAGATTATAAACCCCTGACATGGTTGTGTTTTGAGAAGACATAATTTTCAGTAATCTTAAATTTTTTTTACAATTTTTTAAAAAAAAAGTAACAAAAAATCCCCTTTCAGTCTATGCCTGTTTCATGTAGTATGGATAAATGGTAATTTGTAATGACTGGAACTGATATAAAACTATCCCTTGAGCAGTTTAAATAGCAGTGATTAAAAGAAAAGAGGTCAGGTATAAAATCAGTTTTACATTAACTGGCTTGACAATAGAAATTGTGTGGGGGAAGGGCCACTATTGATCCAACCCCTTTGCCCTAATGTGCGAGCACCCATGGGACACACCATTTTTCCCTGCAATATGCCTTATTATCCCCAGCACAAGCCCCATTTGTCATATTCTGGTCAGCCGTGTCTAAACTGCAAAATAGCTAAAGTTTTGACGTTAGTAAACAAGCAAGAAAACCAGAATATTTAATTAACAGTTAATCCTTATCCATGCATTTATCTTGTGACAAGGACTGTTTTTGGAGCATACTTCAGAGAAACCATGTGAGTCAGTGTATGTATGTAAGCACCAGAAATTGAATGGCAAATAAAAGATGCCCTATTTTGTTGTAACTTATGATGTCTAGAACTTAATTTTTTTAGTTCATATCTGCAGTAACAAGTTATTGTATATGTGGCAACTGTTCTTCCCACGTTTTATGTCCCACGTTATTTCTTTAGGTTTAAGTCTTAAGACATGTAACACTGTTTAAGGAATAAAATATTTATTCTGAATTAGTTCCTTGGGGGCACAAATATGGCATTGTATATTTTGCTTTAATCCTTCTTTTAAATTTAATCATGGTAATTAAACTTTACATATATGGTAGAAGAATGTCAGGTGTTAACTGACTGAGTTTCTTTGGCAGAAATGGAGATGCCAGTTTTGTTTGCAGAGAAAATTACACAGCATTCACAGTGATCATTCATGGGAATTAAGCTAATTGGTGACAATTTAAAATTTTTTTTTTTAACTATATCACTGTTGTATTGGAAAAAAAAATCTGACATTTAAGTGAATAATGTTTAATCTCAACATTCTTTTTACTGAAGAAAAAACTGTAGAGGCCCTATTTGGTATAAAATAAATCTGAGAGGCCCTTCAAACAGTAGGTTCAGACTGTGAGGCCCTATTTGGTATAAAATAAATTTGAGAGGCCCTTCAAACAGTAGGTTCAGACTGTGAGGCCCTGTTTGGTATAAAATAAATCTGAGAGGCCCTTCAAACAGTAGGTTCAGACTGTGAGGCCCTATTTGGTATAAAATAAATCTGAGAGGCCCTTCAAACAGTAGGTTCAGACTATGAGGCCCTATTTGGTATAAAATAAATCTGAGAGGCCCTTCAAACAGTAGGTTCAGACTGTGAGGCCCTATTTGGTATAAAATAAATCTGAGAGGCCCTTCAAACAGTAGGTTCAGACTGTGAGGCCCTATTTGGTATAAAATAAATCTGAGAGGCCCTTCAAACAGTAGGTTCAGACTGTGGGGCCCTATGCTGTAGCTTGTTAAGCTTAGGCCTAAATCTGACACTGATTTTATCACTACAATAGTTACAAGTGATAAAAAGAGAATATGGCATCTGTAGATTGCATATGTTATATATATCAATGTATGGCTTGGTTTGCATTTTCTTGTGTGGCATAATGCACCTACAGATCAGTGTCTATGCAGTTTGTTTTAAGTAATCAGTAGAATAAACAATATAGACCTTTATCTGCAAGTGCATTATGAAATGGAAGGACAGGGTCAACTGTTTGCAGATAGACCTGACTTATAAGTCAGTATATACAGTATGAAATCTAGAGAGAAGAGAAAAATTCCCCCAAAACTTGTATATTCTTCATATTTGAAAATATGCCAACTGTTCCAATCTTGGTGGAATCACTCCCAGTATTAAACTCAAATTATGACAGTGGTGACCACTTAAGTCAAGACGATTATCTACCAGTGCATTAATTTCTATTTTTCCAGTCAGATGTTGTTGTTGTTGTTGTTGTTGGGCTTAAAGCCATTTTTCAGCACACGATAGGCTATTCATGGCGGCCAGTATTAATGGTGGAGGAAGAAACCGGGAAATAACCGGAAAGAACCACCGATCCATGAGAAGCTACTGGCAAGCTTTCTCACATGTCCACATTCGAGGAATCCTAGACTCAAACTCACGCTGACAGAGGTGAGATGGCAGTGATCTGTAACGGACATCGCTTTAGACCACTCGGCCACTCGGGGCCCCCTAAAAAGTCAGATGTAAGTTTATTTGGACAAACTGCAACTTGATGCATGGAATATTGAGATTACAGAAATGACTAATATTTGACTGACTTTTGTGAAGACAAACAAAGTGCTTAATTAGCCAAAACAATCAGAAATCATGTCAGCTCAGTGCTCATGGCCAGTTGAGAAAGTTGAAGAAAGGCTTCATACCAAAATTAACCAATGTGGAGTATACTGTGATGAAAATATATGTGCTACAGATATCTAAATGTAATACACAAGGCATCCACACTGGAAGACTATGCAGTGCATTTGCAATCTTTTCTCAAAGGACTTCATCATTTCACATAGTGGGAAAAATGCCTACAGTAATCATGATTCAACAAAACACCCACTTGAAATCAGTAACATCTAAAGCTAATGACAGATTGTTGGATAAAAACTGAAGAGTTCCAATTGATATCGGCTGAATACAAGTTCAAGGTTATACTTTTTTTCATTGCTTTTACATAGGAAATTCAAAACATCGCTGTATTTTTAAGATTATCATCGGCAGAGATTGTAAATTTAGCAGGAGAGATGGCAAGATTTCTTTTTGACTGAAGGGATACTAAGGACTGATCTTTATTAAAAACTCCTTTATTTATTGATTTCTGTCTGCTACAAGCATTTCCTTTCTGTTCTGGGTTTGAGTTTTTTGCCAATCAGGTTAGTGATGTTAACATTGCAGTGCAAAATATATGCATGTCTATTATGACAGAGGCTGCAATCTCCAAATGAAAATTGTATGAAGAGATTTGCTTGATTACCGTGGCAACTGCTGCCAGAACAACCAGGTAGGTGCGAAATTTCCTGGACCCTCTGTTGTCTCTGGGGCCTCTATTATCTTCAAGGTCACCTGTTTGGCCTCGGCATTGACCCTGACCCTGTTTACAGCATCAGTGTGGGACAGACCAAGCAGGTTCATGCCATTTATTGATAACAGGACATCTCCTTTCTGTACAATTAAAACAAAAAAATTGAGTCATTATTCTACTTTTTTCTCATTAAATTCTAATTTTATAAAAGTTTCTATCTATGCAAACAATCACATACACTAACAATGTCTTGAAAAAATAGTGATCAGACCATTATTCCAAGATTATCATTATGCTTACAATAGCACAATATTGAAACCTGTATCAATAAATCACAATATTTTCTCTGGCTAAAGTGTATTATAATACAGAATCAAACTATCAAAATACAATTACTGAAGATGCAAACATGAACTGAACACTTTCTTGCCATTGTTCTATTCATATGAATAAAGTAAACAACTCTACTCTTAAACTGTTGATAAAACATCTGATATATGTACCCAAGCAACTACTAGAAACTCTTTAGAATTCCACTTCGCAAAATGTTTTAGTCTATCATGGGACAGCAGTTATTAGCCCTCCAAAGGTTTTGTAGTCTATCATGAGACAGCAGCTATTATTCCTCTTGCGGGCTGAAAGTCTATCACGAGAGAAATCATCAAGAGGTTTGTAGTCTGTCATGACAGAGCAACTAGTAATCTTTTAGAGGTCTGCAGCCCATCATGAAACAGCAGTTATTAATCTTCAAGTGGTCTGAAAGTCTCTCATGACACAGCTGTTAATAATCCTTAGAGGTCTGAAAATCTCTCATGACACAGCTGTTAATAATCCTTAGAGGTCTGAAAATCTGTCATGACAGCTGTTATTAATCCTTAGAGGTCTGAAAATCTGTCATGACAGCTGTTATTAATCCTTAGAGGTCTGAAAATTTGTCATGACACAGCTGTTATTAATCCTAAGAGGTCTGACAATCTGTCATGACACAGCTGTTATTATTCCTTAGAGGTCTGAATATATATATCATCAGACTGATGTTATTAATCTTACAGTGATCTGAAAATTTATCGTGCCGTTATTAATCCTTAGAATTCTGAAAAACTATCATGATACAGCTGTTATTAATCCTCTAGATGTCTGCCTGGAGCTGGATTTGGTTGTCAGAGGCTATCACAGATGCAAGCCATTGGGGGATTTCTAGGGGAAGTGGGTACTTATCTCCCACAACCGCCCCCGGTGATAACAACCCTTGGAACCCACCTTCACGAGTGGCTTAACTACTAAGCCCGGTGGAACCTGTTTAAACTACCTGTTTAAACTAACTGGAGAAGGGATGGCAGGCGAGTTTCTGGTACCTCAAAACCAGATGCTTCCGGCAGATGGGGCCCATTAACCTTGGGTGGTAGCCCGTCTAGGAGAAGGTAAACTCTGATTTCAAAACTTCGCTGCCTTGCAACTATACCCTTACATGGGAAAGGCTAAGGGAATAAACCCCAACAGAAAATCCGGAGACGGAGTCCTTAAGGCGACTTGTCACTGCATTTAGTGACATCTCGGCAACTCCTGCGCCGCCGCTGGTGCCATGACGTATCGGCTTGTCTTTTCCCTTGGATCCATCAGCTGCGTGGAGAGGGGAAGTCAGTTGCATGGGCAACAGCTGATTCTCCATATAACCTTGCCCAGGCTTGCGCCCTGGAGAGGACACTCCAGCTTCGTTTCACAGCTTTGACACAACACGGGAAGCAACAGTTACCGGTTATAAGTCACCACTCGATTGGCGTAGAGTTAGACACATGGGGTTGCTTCCGACGGTGGGAGAGACCAACAGATCTCATTGGACAGCTATCGCCCGCCTCAAGCTGGGCAGCCCCCAGCCAATAAGGTGTTGTCCCGCCACAGCTCGCCTGCCTTGCGGGTGCGCAGGGCTTAAGATACGTGAGTACCTGACAAGCGGGCTGCAACTACAGCACCAAGAAAAAACAAACGAAAAACAAGGAAATCAACAATCCTCAACTGGGAACCGGGAACGTCTGGACTATGCTGACAGGGCTTTCAGATGATCTCCAGGCAATCAGTGATGTTTGAAAGACTAAAGTCATCAACGATGAACTCGCAAGACTCCATGTCAATATCGCCTCACTTCAAGAGACACGGCTACCAGATTCTGGGTCCCTCAGAGAAAAGAACTACACGTTCTTCTGGCAAGGAAAGAGCTCAGACGAAGTTAGGGAGTATGGTGTTGGTTTTGCTGTCAGAAACTCTCTGCTGGCTATGATAGAACCCTGCCAACAAGGAAACGAAAGACTGCTATCTCTTCGCCTCCACACCACAACCGGGCTAGTTAATCTCATCAGTGTTTATGCTCCCACACTCAGTGCCACCACAGATACCAAGGATGCGTTTTACAATGAACTCGACTTGCTCATCGACAATATTCCGAAGGAAGAGAACTTGATATTACTGGGCGACTTCAACGCTAGGGTGGGTGCCGATCATGACTCCTGGCCTTTGTGTCTTGGCAAGTTTGGCATTGGGAAGATGAATGAAAACGGACAACGTCTACTAGAAATGTGCTCGTTCCACAACCTCAGCATCACCAATTCATTTTTTCAGACAACACCACAGCACAAAGTGTCTTGGAGGCATCCCTGATCCAAACACTGGCATCAGCTGGACTTGATTATCACAAGACGTTCAGCCATGAAGGGTGTGCAGCTTACTCGTACATTCCACAGCACTGACTGCGACACCGATCACTCTCTAGTCTGCTGTAAATTTACGCTTCAACCAAAGATGATCCACCACTCTAGGCAAGAGGGTAAACCACACATCAATGTGAGCAAAACGTCATATCCAGACAAGGCTGAAGAATTCACTTACGCCCTCTCCAAGGCATTCAGTTCAGAACCTCCCTATGGCAGTGCCAAAGAGAGATGGGACAACATCAGGTAAGAAGCAGACAAAGAACAATGACTGGTTTGACGCCAATTCCGCCACACTCATGCCAGCAATAGAAGAGCGCCGCAGTGCCCACCTGGAATTCAAGCGTTCTCCCTGCATGAGGACACTACATGCATATAGGTCTACCAGAAGCAAAGTGCAGAGGTTAGCACAGCAATGTGCTAATGAATACTGGCTTCTACTCTGTCAGAGTATCCAGTCAGCAGTAGACAATGGAAACATCAGAGGCATGTATAATGGCATAAAGAAAGCAATGGGTCCAACGAAGAAAGTGATAGCTCCACTGAAGTCTTCTGCAGGAGATATCATTCATGACAAGGGCAAACAGATGGAGCGCTGGGTGGAGTACTACTCCGAACTGTATTCCAGAGAGAATAACGTGACCAACAATGCCCTCAACGCCATTGAAAACCTCCCTTGTTTGACCCAACTGGATGAGAAACCTACTGAGACAGAACTAAAGCTGGCATTAGAGAAACTGACCACAGGTAAAGCCTTAGGAAAGGATGGCATCCCAGCAGAAGTCATCAAATGTGGCGGCAGTGTGCTGTTCACACACCTTTATGATCTTCTCTGCCAGTGCTGGGATGAAGGTGCAGTGCCTCAGGACATGAGAGACGCCAACATCATAACCCTGTATAAGAACAAGGGTGACAGAAGTGACTGCAACAACTACAGGGGCATATCACTTCTCAGCATCGTGGGTAAAGTCTTCGCTAGAGTCATCCTGAACAGACTGCAGACGCTTGCCGACAGAGTATATCCAGAGTCTCAGTGTGGGTTCCGCGCAGAGAGGTCCACAGGGAACAACAGAGACCCCTCTTCCTGGCTTTTATAGACCTCACCAAAGCATTCGATCTGGTCAGCAGAGACGGACTCTTCAAAATCCTGACGAAGATTGGATGCCCTTTAAAGCTGTTAAGCATGGTCCAATCCTTCCATGAAGACATGAAAGGCACAGTGCAGTATGATGGCTCATCTTCCGAACCATTCAATATCCACAGCAGAGTGAAACAAAGCTGTGTCCTTGCCCCCATGCTCTTTGGCATCTTCTTCGCTGTCCTGCTTAAGTATGCCTTTGGGACGTCCACGGAAGGGATCTACCTGCACATGCGTTTAGACGGCAGACTGCGCAACCTGGCTTGACTGAAGGCAATGAGCAAAGTAAGGAAAACAACCATTAGGGACATGCTCTTTGCAGATGATGCTGCTATAGTCACTCATACAGAAGCTGAACTACAATGCCTGATTGACCACTTTGCTAAAGCATGTGATGAATTCGGGCTGACCATCAGCCTAAAGAAAACCAACGTGATGGCTCAGGACGCAGACCCTCCCAACATAACCATTAACAACTACAAACTAGAAGTAGTCAGTGAGTTCACTTACCTTGGCTCTACCATCACCAACAACCTCTCACTCGATGCCGAACTCAACAAGCGGATTGGAAAGGCGTCAACAACTCTCTCTAGATTGTCGAAGAGAGTGTGGAACAACAACAAGCTGACATTAAACACTAAGATCACTGTGTACCATGCCTACGTGCTTAGCACTCTTCTGTATGCCAGCGAAACTTGGACCCTGTATGCCTCTCAGGAAAAACGACTAAGCACCTTTCACATGCGTTGTCTCCGTCGCATACTTGGGATCACCTGGAGCGATCGTGTGACAAACGACGAGGTGCTTCAACAGGCCAAAATTCCCAGCATGGTCACACTCCTCCGCCAACGTCACATTAGATGGCTGGGCCATGTGCATCGAATGGATGATGGACGGATCCCCAAAGACCTTCTCTACTCTAAGCTTGCCTCAGGCAGAAGATCAATAGGACGGCCACATCTTCGCTTCAAGGATGTCTGCAAACAGGATATGAAAGCTCTTGGAATAGAGGTCAACACCTGGGAAGAGCTTGCCCTCGACAAGTCCAGCTAGCGACATGCTCTGTACACAGGTCTGAAAGCCAGCGAGGAAAAGTTATGACAGCTCACTGATGAGAAAAGATCTCAGAGGAAGAGGATGCAGTTCCAACCAAGACCTGATTCAAACTTCAAGTGTATCAACTGCAGCAAGGATTGCCACTCCTGTGTGGGACTTTATAGTCACAGAAGACGCTGCACAGCTACAAACTAGGACACCTTTCATGGGCGCATTTCTATCGTCTCTCGAAACTAACGGAAGCCAACCGAGAGGTCTGCAAATCCATAACAAGATGGCTGTTATTTCTTAGAGGTCCAAAAATATACCTTGAGACAGCTGTTATTAATCCCTTTGAAGTCTGAAGATCTATCATGAGACAGCTGTTATTAATCTTTTAGCAGTCTTAAAATATTTTGAGATAATACCATAAGTACATTTTGATTAGAACATCAGCCTCAGATAAAGGAGGTTGAGGGTTTGAGGGAGTCATACCAGGTTAGCAGCTGCCTTGCTTGGTTCTCAGCATGGCTGGAGATTAATAAAATCTTCATACATATAGTATAGAAATATTCCACTCAAAGGGTCCAAATTTTGCATCAGACACAAAGCTGAGCTGAGTGTGTCGTGC